>VDFB02333206.1:0-37733 GCA_007258455.2 Sequoia sempervirens | reverse complement strand
TTTGAATGTCATTGGAACTTTGGGTATTCAGCATGTGTATGATCATTACCCGCAGTTGGAGTTTTCAAAATTTGAGCGACATTACAGGTTGGTGAATGATGCATTCTTGATGCATACTATGCGAGATTTAGATAATGAGTTGCATGTACAAATTTCAGCAAATGCTAGATTGGCAATGGATGAGTGGGCCGATTGGTTTATCCAATTTCCCACATTCTCCTACATCAAGGTATATGGCTTCTCAAGTGACCCAGTCATGCTACCAAGATATCCAACGGATAAGGTAGTGTTCATGGAATTTTTAAGGCAAGTATACAAAGTTCACACATTTTTGTGTAACAGGTGCAAGACTGCCTTTAGTTTCCCAGTTGAGATGAGCATCTACAGATGTAGATCAGCAACTAATGCCAAATTGGGTAATGAAATGTCAAAGTTTGGCCTCAAGTTTTTCAATGAGATGTTCGTATGATCCTCATGGTGTCTTTGCGTCACGTGTTGGTCAGAATCATGCACATGTGCCTACAGTTGAATATTTTTGGGCTAATTGTGTTGATGAGTTTGAAGTATGCAAGCACAATTACAATAGATTTACCCTTCAGCAGATGGTTAATTTCCTATCAGAGGATGTGGAAGGTCTATCAGATGATGATGGGGAAGTTCTACTTCCCATGTATGCCAGAGATCAGGTTGATCAACAACCACTTCCACAAATTAATTGGTCCACCAAAGAGAACACCTCAATTGAGGAAAGAACAAGCCGAATTGTCAAGAACAGTAGGATATTCTTGAACAGTAAAAGGATGTGGAAGGTAGCTATTCCAGTTGCAGATCCGCCAACAGTCCAGTCATCTCTACCTTCTTCTAAGCCAAAACCAAGAGTGAAGGCTATGAGCATTCCTTTAGAAGGTACAAAGATTAGCAGAATGTTGAAGAGTTCAAAGAAAAAGGTGATGTCTCCCACAGGGATTCAGCAGGAATAGCCAACAGATACATCAAAAGTTCTATTAGAATCAACACCACAAGCTGAAGCAATGCCTTCATCTCTTGTTTCTCTGCCATCACCAAAGCCTTCTCCCATTCATATAGATTCAGAAGTTGAAGAAATCGATGAAACCGGAATCGAGCCTCCCAAAGAAGTTAGCAAAACTCCTTGTCTTGGATTGAGAACATCTTGGGCAGGAAGAGGAGGAAGCCTTCTTATCAGTTGAACTTTGCAGAACTTGATAGCTTCTATCAAGGCACACCAACAAAGAAACTTATGAAGCAAGTTAACATGAAGAAGATTTCTGATGGTGAGATTATCCTTGAGGCTGCTACACTTCCGAAGGATAGAACGTTGGTGAGGTTGAGATTGATGACTTCAAGGTTGTTAAGGCCAATCTCGGTAGAAGCTCCCGACATACTGATGTGAATCTCTTCGAGGTTGTAGTAGATAATCTAAAGGAACGAGTGCTCAAGGATGGAGAAGATAAGGTAGCCCTCAAGGCTGAGATTCAACAACTGCGGCAATACATTTCCAATCTCCTTAATGGCACTTCACAGGCCGCTTTGTTGCTTCCATAGATTTGGATAAACGAATTCATCATCAGGGGCAGATTTATACTTGTAGAGATATACCAATTGAGGTATAACATCCATGATCTTCGCCAGGGGATTCAAGGGTTTGAGCAGTGTATGGTAGAAGTGAAACCAATGCATGAGATCATCATTTCCAACTTGAAGACGGCTTATGATTTAGTCATTTCAGAAAAACATCAGAAGAAGATTTTTGCTTGGAGAGAACAACACCTCTTCAAAGTAAAAACCTATGAGAGAATATTTGTAGAATTGGCTGAATATAGATAGAAGGTTGCTAATATCCTCAAGTTCATAAGCACATTTGTTTCACAGATCCCTTGTCAATATTGTCATGATGATGGCACTTTCTTTGATCTCGGTGAAGTGCAAACAGAGTTTCAGAATCTTGCCCGTGGCATTTTTAGTAGTGATCTTGTGGCTGGCAAGATGAATCATGTTGTTGCGATGTCAATAAAATTTGCAATGAAAGAGGTGAAGGAATTTCTGAAGTTGATTGCAGATGGTGAGGAGATGTTGGAAAAGTAGAATATTATTCTAGAAAGTATCAGTACTCCTGACAAGGAGGCAGCTACAAGGTTTTTGGAGAATATAGTTTCCCAAATTATCAATGAGTGAGTCACCTTTTTGGGGCAGCAAAGATTTCCAAGAATAGAACTAAAAGCAACAGTTAACTCGATGCCTTTTTTGAGTTTAACTTGCTATTCTTGTCTCATGCTTATCTATTTTTTGTAAAATGGAAAAATCGAATGTATAGTTGGAACTTTCCTTGCTTTTAAATCAGTTAGTTGATTTTAGTAGGTGGTTGGTTAGTTGTCTTGCGTTAGTTTTAGAAATAAGTCTTGCGAGTTGGCAAGTCTAGTCAACTTAAAGCAAGGAGATTTAAGGGTTGACTACTCCTTGTATGTGTGTAAATAAGGGCAGCCTTGCGCATTATTTTGGAACCATTATTGTAAGAGCTAATTTGTAAGCTTGTATTGCTGCAAATTGTTGTTCAATTACCGTTCAACTTGTGTCAAGTGGAATCTGGTTTTTGATCGCACATTGTAAGCCTGTCTTTGCTACAATCTGCTGTCCTAGAAGTGTAATTGTTGTTATAAATTGAGAAAAGTGAAAACTTATGCCTTCTTTGCTCTAATTTACTCTCATGATCTCTTTCAGTATCTTGTCTTATGTGTTTTGTTTGTATAATCTTTATTTCAACTTACATCTTATAAGTACAATGAGTCTTCAAGTGTGATCTGGAAGTAAGTTTATTTAAGCTTCTGTGTTAATCAAATAATTCCTTGTTTACTTTTGACTCTCAAGCTCCGAGTTTACTTGAGTTGTCAGAAGCGTCTTTACTTTAGGCCTAGTTGTAGTTTGAAGTTTTGGAAAAGAGAAAACCTCAGCTACGACGCAACTTGTGCTCTTAGCTGAGAATAAAAAGATTGGCAGTAGTTTTGTATTCTTTTTAAGCATCATCAGCGAAGAGGGAGCTTCCCCTTCTAATTTGAAGAGCAGTGTAACTATACATAGCTGTCCGTTTCTAATTTGCATTCCAGATGTGCGAATTGAAACACCAACAAGGTTTTATGGTGTAGTACTGCATAGGCCTAGGGTACCCTATACTTGTGATTACCCAATGAGGGCCATGTGGCCATCTTTGTAGTTGCCATGTGGCCACTCCACAATTGGGTAATGTCCCTATTCTCCTTGTCACCAACAAGCAACACCTCTATCTCAACACTAGCTATGGTGGCTTCACAAGTGGCGCCACCTCCTTACCACCAATGCCGATAACACTACCACTTTGACACCAACACCTGAGAGGTTTTAGGAAAAATGAATAGAGGTTTTGGCATCGAGGGAATATTTCATCAATTTGGTGATTTGATTTTTGCACTTAGTCTTAAGAGACTTTGTTCTAGGTTGTATTAGCTCCCGTTTTCAACCAATTTTTTTCGATTTTGGCTAATTTTTTGAGAGCTTTGTAGTGGTGTTAATGGTTTTTGATTTTGATGTCTAGATTTTCTAAGAAATGTAGATTCTCATAGGTAATCTGTAATGTCCCCAATTTTTGAGTCAGCATAAATTATTAATTTAAGTTGTCAAAAGGTTAAATTGAAGAAAAGACAACTTAAATTAATAATGCAAAGTAACTGAAGTTATATAAAAGTAAAATGAATTATTTAAGTTACTTTTTATGAATTCTCAAAAAGAAGCAAAATAAAATTGAAAGACAAAAAAGAGAGGAATTCGAATAGACACAGGGAGTTACGGACTGGAGAGAATAAAAGTTTCTTGAAGCATTGTTTTCAGCATGTTGGATTGGTTTTGTGGAACAGGTTTTTGGCTGGATAATTTCAAGAACTTTGTGAGGACAAAATCCTTCACAAAGAATAATCATCTTTGGTGTTGGAAGATACCCCTTGGATGATTGCTGCCAATCCTACTTCAAGGGCTGTGCTGGTGCTTATTGTGGTAAATTTCATGAAGTTTGTGAAGCTTTATTTGAAGACATTTAAAAAATTCAGTATTGAATAAATTGTTTCCAATCAGTGCTGGAAGTTTGGCTGATGAATTTGTATTGGAATTTTTGAATATTAATGAAGGTCGAATTATTTTGTGAGTTCCATTCTAAGAAGTGTTAACCAGAAGAAATCTGTGTATGAGTATTTTAATACTGCAATCATTTTTCTGAATTTATAATTAGTTATTCAAGGAGATTTTCAGTGAATCCGTAAATTGAACGCCATTCATACAAGAGTCATGAATATGGAAGGAAGAGTAAATAAACACGAATAAAGGAAGCTTTGTTTTCCCCTTTTGATGAACATTCGGCTAGGAGGAATTCTGAAGCACATAGGAATGGAGATTCGACTCATATTCAGTATCTTATTGCTGTGTGGAGTTGGAGTTACAATTTAAACAGAGGAGGCTGGTTTTGAAAACCACGATATAGAAGAATTCAAATCTTTCATGAGTTGCAAGCCAAGGTCATGGAAACAATAAGGAGGCTTCAATTTTAAATATTTGAGAGTTTAATAAGACTGCCGCTACTCGGAGGTACCTCAAGTTTTTCACATTTGATGGAATGGCAATTCTTTTCTGCCGTGTAAGCTTATATAAGGAAATGTATGGACCAAGACTTTGCAAATGTGTGTAGGATAGAGAGTAATCGCACCATACAACTAAATATTGGATATCTTTGCCTATGGCTTTTATTTTGCATTGTGCGCAATCTTCAAAGAAGTAAGACCATTAAACTTTGACTATTTGGTGGCACATGGTATCTTGGACTACATTTGATTTGATGCAAAATGTTGCACAAGACATGAAAAGAGAAAACTTAAACAAGGTTATGAAGTGGATGTTGAAGATAATGGAGAATACAAAAGGCGAAGAACCTATCAAGCTTAAAATTTAAGCGCACCTTTTATTGGAGGTTGGAGGCATTGGAGGATGTAGGAACTTTATCGTCTCGAGCTAGCTTCTCACTCAGAGATGATTCATTGAATGAGAAGCACCACTTAACTTTTGTGTCCCTTTGTGGAGCAAGGGGGGGCTTGGTATTTCGTGATTTTTTTGTGGGTGCAGTTAATGTATTTGTGTTTGGTTGAGGTTCTTTTGTATAGCAGAGGAGGGATTGGTTCCCATAGTAGTGGAGGAGGGATTGGTTCCCATAGTAGTGGAGGAGGGATATTGACACACTCGGAGGAGATGCAGACTCTGTAATATCCCCTTTTTAGTTCCTTTAGTTTCAAACCCTAATTCACATAATATAAACTTGCACAATTGATTACTCATGAGAATTTCTGTTTTTAACTTGTTGATTTAATAATTATTGTAAAAATTAAATTTATTAAATTGCTTTGGATACTTAGAAATCTGCCCAGACTTAGATTAGGTATTATTTTTTGTAGTATTATCAATTTTATTCAAGTCTACAACAGTTTAACGCCTTTGGTAAATAATTTCTTAATTTGCCCGAGTTAGGGGCTTTTGTCCACAAACTCAGCAAGGAAAATAAAAGGGTTTTCGTCCTCAAGTTAAATGAACTACAGTTCCATGCTCCAAAGGAGTAATAATCAAATAATAAAAGATGTATTCTTCATATCGTCCTACATCTCCTTGTTTGGTGTCTCTTATATATCTTTTTCCTTCAATAGTCATGATTCTTCAATTAGTCATATTTTAATTTATTATTATTACAATCCTATTTCAAAAAGGGGACATTATAGACTTTCGGAGGAGAGTTTTTCTCTCATTTACAGTACTAGAGGATAGATTTTGACACACTCGGAGGAGTTGTGGACTTTCGGAGGAAAGTTGTTCTCTCATTGTGCAAGGAGGATGGGGACATTTTATGTTCTCTCATGTTCAAAGGTTTTATAAGTTTTACAGTTAGGAGATCCTTTGATGGAGTAGTCTAGTTTTTACTGGGTGATTGAGGAGAATTGGTGGAGGTGCTTCATCAAGGTCTCCAAAAGGGTTGCTGTGTTCAACTCTTGCAGTGTTCCACCCTTTGTTCGGATTGATGTAATAAGGGGGGGAATGTTGGAATATATTACATCAATAGTTAGATTTTAGTTTAGGTTAGAATAATAATAATAAATAAATAATTTAACATACAAATGTTAATTTATATAGTTTAGTTAATAGTTAGAATGAATAATTGTTAGCTGTTAGCTATTCCCGTAAGGGAGTTTGGGTAGTTAGCACAGGAAAATGAAAGGCTTTAAAAAGTCAATTGTGTTGCAAAGTAAAACATCCCTGAAGAATTCAATAATATATTACTTTGTATTGTTCATTATTTGCAACAATGTTTGATCTAATTTTTTTGTGTGGTTGTTCTTTCATTTTTCCACAGTTTTATCTGTATTAGTTGGAACTAAATGCAAATGAAGTCATTTCAGGCCGGTCATGGAATTATTTTTTCTATGTCACTCACTAAGTTGATTCATTCTTGGTAGATGAGCCTTCTTTCTATTTAATACATTTTAGTATAATTTGTTGTCTTCTTATTTTTCAAAGTTAATTAATCACAAGAATTCCAAAAAAATATTATTTAGATTTCGTTATTGGCAATATTGATCAGGTTTACATTAAATAAATATGTGGAAATTGATTATAGAAAGAAAGAAACAAAGAAAGAAAGAAATTATATTAATGTCCACGGATGACTGTGGTAGGTCAATGGGACTCCAGAGAACAGCAGTATACAATAGAGTTCAAAAGACTAGTGACAATCTTCTTGATCTTGAACATGCACCTGGTTGCTTATCATGTGGATTAGATTGCATGCAAATGTAGTTCATTTAATTTTGTCATCCTGGGAAGTAATCATGATTTCTGTAGCATGACCATTGATTGGTTCAACTATTTGAAAAATAACGTCACATTATTTTGAAAAATTATATTTTCATGAATTTGATTGTAGGCTGAAAGCTTAATTGAGTTACACTGATGAACTGCATCATTTGTGGGTCTGGAAAGCAGAACTCCAATTCATGGTATTATAGGAATGGCTTCATTGGCACTGGATACTGACCTGACAGAGGAGCAACGAGAACATCTTTTAACTGTATCGGAGTCTGCAGATTGCCTCCTTCATATTGTGAATGCGATTCTTGATCTAGCCAAGATAGAAGCAGGTCGACTTGAACTCGAACATGTACCTTTCAAATTGTCAGATGTTATAGGTTCAACAATGAAAATGCTTCAGGTCTTATTCCTTTTCACAACTGATTGTTCCTATGTTTTGATCCTAATGGTTGGAGCAATTTTTTTTATAATCCCAGTTACACTTCCTTTGCTATATTTTTCATTTGAAGATATTAAGTTCTTTTCTTAGGCACATCTTGAGTTTGTTTGCAACAATATTGGGGCAATTCATAACAGATCTATTTTAAGATTATGATAATTGATTTTTTGCAGTTTTTTGTTTTCATGAATTCTTTGACAGTTAGACATCAAATTGATATAGAAATTTATTTCTCTGCAGGTGCGTTCAAAACAGAAGCAGTTAGAGTTATCTTGGGAGATTGCTGTGGATGTACCAGACAACCTCGTTGGTGATCCAAGCAGGCTTCAGCAATGTATTCTCAATTTGGGTATGGATGCTTTCAACTGCCCGTTTTGTTTAGTCTTTGAACTTTACTGGAATTCTGTAGTAGATACAATTATGCATTAACTGTTGTGTTTTAGTGATGTGTTCCTACCCACAAACCACTACAGTGCATATAAATATTATCTCCAAACTTATATTATCATCCATCCACCATATTTGTTCTTTCCTATACAATATTATTGCATATCTATTCTCTCTAAGACTAAACTGCATGGATATCTCAAGTGCTCTAGAGCTTCCAGTGGCTCTCTGCCTTGAATCCTGGAATTGTGAATTAATTGTGGCTCGTGGCCATCATTTGTTAACCTTTGTATTCTGCCTAAGATCTGTGTTCTATCAATTGGAGAATGCTGCACGGTCTTGTGTGAGGGTTATTAGGGTTGTCTCTGGTCTACTAGTGTCACATCTGACTTCACAGTGCCTTAAACAGCATGTAAGACGCCTTGTTGTGTTAAAGCTGTTCATAGCTATGTCTGTTTAAGGGATTATGTTCAGCCATTCGGTACAGCATCGTTTTCTAGTTTACTTGGCATGGGGTTTTAACAAAGCCATATGGTCCTGTGAGGAATGCCCAATTATAACATCTTAAGGCTAGGTTGAGTGTGGCCTCAAATGTTGCATTAGCAATTAACCTTGAGCTGGAAATGGGCTGTGTTTAAGCCTAAGGACAACCTGTACTTGTTAAGCTGCATTCACAGCTGTATTAGAAAGTATAAATCAACCATTTAGAGGTCAGGTTACTTCCTATTCATCGGTAGATCAATCATGATACATGTGCAATTTATGGTAGTAAATGTTTAGTAAATCAAATATATGTAATTTATTTTAGTTTGTTCAATAGATGCATTTTTTCAGACATTTAAAAATTTCACCACAAAGTTAGAGCCTTCCAATGTCAGCATTTTGTCAAACATATGTATATGGTCATGTTTTCCACTTTATTACATTTTAATAAATAATGAAATTATAAACCAAACATCATTAAGAAGATTCCTTTGGTAGTTTGTTTGAATGTTGCCATATAATTTGAAGTATTAAAAATTGCCTTTTTTGATAAAGATGAGCAGGAGGCTGCGATTGAGCAATGCATTGATTATTATGAAAGGAAGGAAGCAAAAAAATACAAAGGAATAATGGTTAAGCAACCACACATAACTGACCAACTAGCTAATTACCAAGCTAATTACCAGGTCGGTAACCATATGATGTAATAAACATAAATCAAATGCTAACAATCCCTTATTACATCATTTGCCCAAGAAAACAAAGCAAAGAAAGTTCAAAAAGATTCAAACTTCACAGTTGCAAGAGATTGGTGAATATTTCAGCATGTTGTTCTCGAGTCGAACAATACTGGAGTTGGATATTCTGTTGTTGAACACGGTCACGGATATAGTGACGTTGAACCTCAATATGCTTGGTTTGCTCATGAAAAATAGGATTGCGAACAATCTTCAACATACTCTGATTATCGCAAAACAAAGTGGTAGGACCTGTCTCAGGAGCACCTAACCTGTGAAAATGTGATGTAACCATATCACCTCATAGATAGCTCCATTTGTGATGCGATATTCTGCCTTTGTGGAAGAGCGACCAACAATGGTTTGCTTTTAGCACTCCCAAGATATCGAACCAGATCCCAAAAAGAAATGAAGCTTGAAGTAGACTTCATGTCATCCACGGAACCTATATAGTCCGCATTCGTGTATCCATACAAAGAAAAATCTGCATTCTGCTTGTTTTCCAAGCCATATACCACTATACCACAGATGTATGTATCTAAAAACACGCTTTGCTGCTTTCTAATGAACAACCTTAGGTTCCTGCATAACCTAGAAAGATAACTGAAAGCATAGCTGATATTTGGCTTAGTATAAGTTAGGTAAATGAGACTCCCAATCAATTGATGATAAAAAGTAGCATTCACCTGAGGTGATGGATCATGGTGAGAAAGTTTCAAACTGGTCTCCACGGGTATTGACATAGGTTTGCAATCTTCCATTCTAAATTTCTCGAGAAATGTCTTGGCATATTTAATTTGAGAGACAAAGATATGATTCGTTTGTTGCCAAACTCAAGTCCAAGACAATAATGCAGGAGCTCGAGATCTGTCATGTCAAACAATCATTTGAGATCATTCTTTGTAGCATCAATCATCTGTAGAGAACTCCCTGTGATGACCAGATTAGTGACATATACAATCAAAATTACAATCTGCCCCCTTGCTCTTTGAGGTAGAGATTGGGATCACAATGATCCTTGACGAATCCTTGATTAAGGAGATACTCATCGATCTTGATGTACTAGGCTCAAGGAGCTTGTTTAAGACTGTAGAGGGATTTGACAAGTATGCGAACCTTGTATTGCTGGCCAAGTGAAACATATTCCTCAGGTTGAGTCATGTAGACCTCCTTGAGATCTGCATTAAGAAGGGTACACAATATACTGAGAGAGGGGGGGGGCGGGGGTGAATCAGTATATTTAAAACTCTTTAATTCAACATGAATTACCATTAATAACTCCTCCAAACATGAATCAAAGAAGCAAGCTTTAATCAAGCACACATTCACACAATGAACACCAGATATACGTGGAAACCCAAAATGGGAAAAACAATGGCGAGAAGAGTTTCTTGGAGCTACTGTCCAAATCCAGACTCACATAAATAATGAATAACTTACAATCATGAAGTAGGCACTAGCCAATCGGAGACACCAGTCCCAAGTTGTTTTTGTAGGCACCTACCTACTAGAGACACCAATCCCCAACATTTAGATTTGAACATCAACTCAATAAGCAAGACACCAGTCCTACTAGATTACAGAGATATGATTTGTGGATCTTCAATGCTGATTACACAACTTACACTTGGTCTGATCTACCTTCAAACACTTTCCTACATAGCATATGATCTTTTGATAGTGGCGCACAATGATTGAGGTGCAACTCCCATTACATCACCCGAATATTACCTTCACACTCCTCTTCACATATGATGATTAGTCATTGAATGAATTCTAGACAAATATATGCATTTCAATGCATTAACAATATTTCATGTCGGCCAAGAACCTCTTAACACCATCTGCAATTAGCCAAGTCGGCTAAGGGAGACCTAAATTCAAATTGACATGGAACGTGTAGCAAGTTGGTCCTAAATCAAATTTGTTGCTGCCAATAATAGATGATGTTATGCACTTCCTTCAGAGATCTTAACCTGGACCTATTTCATCTTCACACGCTTCCTCCAGTTGGCGCACGCTTCCCTTCTTTGGCGCAAACACTCAGATGTTATTCATAGTTAGCCGGTTAACACAGACAATACTCTGTTACATCTAACTTTCTTTCTGTTGAAGCTCAACCTTTGAAACTCTGGAATCTGATACAACATTAGCGACTTTACTTTAGGTCCAAATTGTAGGGCATAGCATTCAACTGCGGTAGAATGCGAAACAAAACACTATAATAGTATAATATAGTGCATGAGTAACGATCCACAAAATTCTTCCGCACACACTTCCAAACTACTTCCAACAACTGGAATAGATACAAGCATGATATTTCAAGCATACTACATGTAGTCTTTTGTAGAGTGTAGATCACTCTAGCACGTTGTTCTCAAAAGCTTTGACATGACATGATCATGGTAGTAATACATCCCGATTTCAAAAGCTTAAACATGACAAAAACAATCACATTTAATTCTAACTGATCTGTTGGCATCAGTGAGCACCTTTGACATCAATGACAACATATGTTAAACAATCTCCCCCTTTGTCATTGATGGCAAACAACAAAATGTTATTAGCACATCAACATACTTAATCCAGAACTCCCCTATGTGATACAACTAGAGTTCTCGAGCTTTTGAAAGATATAGCATTTTGGATACCTTTCCCCCCCTTTGACATCAATGGCAAAGGACAACAACTGAGAGTTATAGCAATTGGAATCCCTCTGGATTTATTCCTCTCTTCATTTTGAGCTTCTCTTTCTCCCTGTGACATTTCCTGTCTGACAAGCATTCTCCAAGGCCACCAAGCATGCTTGTGGCAGGGAGTCAATACTCCCCCTCAACTTGTACTTCCTCTTGATTCAAAAGGAGGGAGCAACCACTCCCAATTTCTGCCGAAGATACTCAAAAGTCTCCTTGGGAAGAGGTTTTGTGAAAATGTTTGCTATTTGCTCCTTAGTCTCAACATACTCCAACTTCACTTCTTTGTTTGCAACCTTCTCTCTCAAAAAATGATACTTAATTGCAATATGTTTTGTCCTTGAGTGCATCACTAGATTCTTGGAAATATTTATAGCACTAGTATTGTCACAAAGAATGGAAATGGGTTCATCAAACTCTATTTTCATCTCCTTTAGGTTCTGCTTCATCCGTAATACCTAAGTGCAACATGAAGCTGCTGCAATGTACTCCGCTTCTGCTGTAGATAATGATATTGACCCGCTTCTTGCTTAACCAGGATACAAGATTGTTACCAAGAAAGAAAACTCCACCACTGGTATTCTTCCTGTCATCTATGCTTCCGGCCCAATTTGTATCTGTGTATGTAGTTAATGTGAAGTTTTCACTCGTAGGATATCACAAACCAAAATCCATTGTAGCCTTCAGATATCTAAATATCCTTTTTATTGCCTTGACATGAGTTTCCTTGGGCGCCTCTTGAAATCTAACTACCATCCCTATTGCTTGCATTATATCTAGTCTGGATGTAGTTACATACAACAAACTACCAATAATTGACCTATACAAGGTCTGATTTGCCATAGCAGATTCATCATCCTTACTCAATTTACATCATGTAACCATAGGTGTACTTACTGGTTTGCATTCTTCCAACTTAAACTTGCTCAACATCTTTCTTATGTACTTGTTCTGAGAAATGAATATACCTTTGTCTGATTGAGAGATCTGTATACCAAGAAATAAAGACAACTCACTAAGCATTGACATTTCAAACTCATTCTGCATTGCATCCCAGAACCCTTTGCACATAACATCACTGCTACTGCCAAAGATATTGTCATCAACATAAACAACAACAATCAATAGTTGATCACCTTCTGTTTTTATGTATAAGTTGCTATCTGCACCACCTCTCTTGAAACCTTGTTGTTGCTGATATCTATCCATGTTGTTGCTGATATCTATCCAATTTGGAATACCATGCTCTAGGAGCCCATTTGAGTCCATAAAGAGCCTTCTTTAGTCTGCATACAAAATCCAGTTTTATCTGAACATTGAAATCCTTCCGTTTGTTCAATGTAAACTTCCTCTTCTAATTCTCCATTCATAAATGTAGATTTGACATCCATCTGATATATCTTGAAATTCTTGAATGCTGATAAGGCCAAAAACACTTTGATTGCTTCTAATCTTGCTTTTGGAGCAAATGTCTCTTCAAAGTCAATTCCCTCAACTTGAGCATATCCCAGAGCAAGCATATTCGGAACGGATGATTCGAGCAATGTGGGCCGCTTGATAGGTCCTTTCTTCACAAATTTGAGAAGTCAGTCTACTTGCTCTGGGTGATCTTGGAGATACTTTAACTGAGAAATCTGCACTTTGTTCTTCATCAAGGAATCTACAGTATCAAAATTTGCTGAAGACGAGCCTTCAACAACTGTTTTCACGTTCTCTTGAGAAGACTTAACATTTGAAGTAGAAGCTACTTCTTTTTCTTTGTCTTTTGATATCTTCAGTCTCTCTTCTTCCTCTTCTTTGTGTGCCCTGAGATGTTGAGCTCTGGTAAACACAGGAGTCGTATGATTCTCAGGATTTCCTGCAAGAGAGTACTGACGAATATCTTCTTCTTGCTCTTCAAAATCGGGTTCACTTTCAAAGTAGCCCGTTGCGGAGTCGCCATCGAAGTTGTCCGATTGAGGTAAGACAACATTCGAACTTGGAGTTGGAACGAAACTTGGTGCAGGTGCAGCTTCGGCATATCCCATTATCTCGTTCATTCTGACATTTTCAGGGCAAGATGCGCCGGCATGTTCAGTGGAATCATGAAAAGAGCAAAACACAGCATTTTGTGTATTGTCAGCCGCTTGCCTTGGTGGAGGTGGCCCTCGTGGCCTGTAATTGTTGTAAGGCTGAAAGTTATTTCTCTTCGGCTGATACGGCTACTGAGGTTGATAGGGCTGCTGTGGTGCTTGATATGGTTGCGGCGCCGGTAAAGCAGGTGGTGGTGCAACTTGAGCAAGAGGCGTAGGCTGGAGTGGCAATTGCCTCTTGAGAATAGTCACTTCATTAGCAACCCTTTGAAGTAACGGATCGGCGGAACTTTGAACCAAAGGCCTAATAGCATCTCCTCTGATCTTTCCTAAAGTGATCATGTTGTCTTCAATTTCTATGGCACCTTGTTGTGCTTCTCCCAGTTCTGTCTCGTGGGCCCATCTCAAGATAAAAGCTATCTCTGATGGAAGTGCATTGACAAAACTACTCAACAGGATCTCAGGCGATGGATTGAGTGTATATGAGAGATGAGTGACCAGGCAGTTGAACCTTGCCACGAACTCCCTCATTGGTTCATTGTCCTCCTTTGAATTTGAAAGCTGAGCGAATAACTGGTGGCTATCTTCAGCTGGCTTGAACCTCGCAAGGAACTTCTCGGTCATAGTATTCCAGTTGTTTATGCAACCAGGTTCCAAGTGATTAAACCATTCGGCAGCAGCTCCCGCGAGAGTCTCAACAAAGAGACGTACAACAATATCTTCATGAGCTACATGCAAAACAGCGCAAGCCGTTGAAAAGGCTGAAAGATGATCGTCGGGATGTTGACTTCCATCACCTTGGAACCGTGGAAAGTGCTTTCTTGACCCCTTAGGTAATTCATGATTTGCTCCTAGGGCCAAAGGTCCAATATGATCACCCCAAGGCAGTGGGGGACCTCTTCTCCGATTGCGATTGTTGTGGATATCATTGTTGATGTTATCACCCATTGCTTCAGATTCTTCTTCCTCGAACACAGGTACGGCGTTGAACTCAGGAACTGTGTTAGATTCAGGAAATGTGTTGGATGATTCTCCTACTTCTGTAGGATGTGTGTGCAGAAGGAAAGTATCTTCTTCTTGGAAGAGCGGATTTGTTCTTGTTCTCCTCTTTGTATAGACTATGTAAGCCAGGATTGTCTAGTCCCACGTGGGTGGTGGCAAGACAGGTCTTTCAGCTGCAATATCAGCTTTCTCTTCCTCTTTGTCTAGAATAACAGCAGTGTTTTTCCACTGAGCAGGGGTCTCCTTCTTCTCAAAGATGAAACTCCTTAAGCTGCTGATAATGTCTACTTGCTCTCCTTCAATTATCTGAAAACTTGGCTAGATAACTGGAGGTGTAAGATCAGGTTGTTGAACTAGAGCAGTAGGACGCTAGATAGTCATACCCGTGACATAAAGCCTAAGCTTTCTTTGTTGTTCAATGCCTCGTGCCCCACGGTGGGCGCCAGAAAATTGTTGGCGTTTAAATTCGCACCTCTGGAATGCGGATTTGAAAACGGACAGCTATGCACAGATAAACTGCTCTTCAAATTAGGAGGGGAAGCTCCCTCTTGCTGATGGTGTTTGAAAGAAAGAAACTAAAACTAAGTTGCCTATCTTTTTGATCAGTTTAGAGCACAAGGTTTATTAAACACAAACGCCGCAGCTGAGATTTTCTGATATAAGAAGTTCAACTACGACTAACTTAAACTAAAGACGTTCCTAACCTCTCAAGTAATAGCAGAGCAAGAGAAGCTAGAAATAAACAAGGCAGATTTTCTGACAAAGTACTTCAATAACCTTTCTCTCAACAAACACCTACACACTTCACTATAAGTTGAAATCAAGATCATAAAAGCGGAACTTAAATAACGGAAATCTGAGATTTTCGACCAAGGCAAAGGAGGCTCATGATTTTATTACTCAAATCTCTGGAACAAAGCTCACTTCTAACATGCCTTGAACAAGAAATTGCAGCTAAGGAGGCTTGCAAACTTATTCTTAACACAATAGAAAACAACAATCACACTAACTCCTTGTTGGCTAAAGAGGCTCAACAATTTGCTATCACAACACAATTGAACAATACTTGAGTAACAAATAGAAGGCACAATAGGCTCAGCGTTTTGTTCTCACTAGCACGGTTAAAGAAACTAAATGAGCAAAGGCTCTTATTTATAGAGAAGCAGAGGAGTAGGGAACCCTAAAATCTCCTTGCTTTCACAATCTAGGGCTTGCTCAACAAGCTCTTTATTACTAAATCTAGAAAGAAGATAACATCTAAAACCTAGAAAGCGGAAAAGCGGGAAACGCCAACTATTACATCTTATCTTCTTTCTCTTCTCAAGAATGGATAAGGATCATTCAGAATAAGCGAGGAAAAAGCTTCTAGAAGAAAGCTGCTTTAAAGCTTCGATCACATCAGCTAGGAAGTTAGAATTGTAGTCCCGGTTCGGTGCATCTATGCCATCAACAGCAAAGCACCGCTTTTCAAGAATATCTTCAGCATCTGCAATAGATCTCAGGAAATCTTCGACCTCATTGGCCGCTTTATTGAACTTTGCTAACATCACTGAAATATGGCCTATCCTTCCACCAACTGGACTGCAACTGTGAACAACACTCTGAAACTGAACCTGCACTTCCTCAAGCCCGACGTAGGAACCATCTTCAAGACTGTACTGAGAAGGGATTTCTATGACGAATTCGCTGATGAAAAGAAGAGCTTCAACCACCCTTTCTCTGTAGGCGATGAATTCTTCAAATATCCTCTCATAGGTTTTAACTTTGAAAACATGACGCTCTCTCCAGGCAAGGATTTGTCTCTTGTGCTCCTTTGAAACCGCTGAACTGTAGGCTGTGTCTAAATCAGCAATGATAATCTCATGCCTAGGTTTTACTTCAGCCAGTGTTTGTTCAAATCCTTGGATACCTTGACGTAGCTCATGAGCGTTTTCTCTTAACTGGAACATTCGTGCCAAGATCTCCTTTCCTCTGACAATGAAGCTCTCGATCCACTCCTGAGTCTCTTTCCCACAAATGACCAGCTGTCTTAACTGATGGTGATTAGCTGGTGTCTCCAAGACCTGGGGCAGCAACTGGGTTGCTTGTGAAGAACCATGAACAAGGTCAGAAATGAAAAGCCTGAGCTGCTGATTTTCAGCCTTGAGGGCTGCCTTGTCCTCTCCATCCTTAAGTACTCTTTCCTGAAGATTTTCTGATGCAACTCTGAAGAGACTCAAATCTGCATGTCTGGTATTTCTACCGAGATTAGCCTTGACCATGACAAAATCATCCATATTCACCTCATCCCTATTCTTATCTTCTGGGGGCACTGCAGTCTCCATGACTATCTCATTATCAGGATTCCTATCAAAGTGAACTTGCTTCTTTGCCTTCTTCTTAGGAGGTTCCTGATAGATGTTAGCGAGATCGTCAATACTCACTTGATATGAAGGCCTTCTCCTAACCCTTCCTAAGGAGTTCTTAAGCCAAGACACAGTAGTATCTTTACTAACTTCCTCAAGAGGTGCAACTGTAATCTCCTCATCATCTTTGATATCAAGATCAATGTGAATTGGTGAAGAACCTATCAAAGGTACAAAAACATGTGTTGTAGGTGGCTCCTCTGCTTCATTCTGAGGTATGGGCTCGTCAGGAGGAACTTCTGAATCAGCTGTAGGCTGCTCCTGTATGACTATGCCTGAGAAATCCAACCTTCTTTTTACATTTTTATTCGATCTACTACCTTTGACGCCTTCTTGAGACTGACTTTTTCCCTTCCCTTTTGACTACGCTCTGGAAGAAGAGGGAGTTGTCTTTGGCGGCTCTGCTACTGGAATGGAGTTCTTCCTTTTAAGGACCAAGAAAACCTTACTATGCTCAAGGACTTGTCTTGTTCTGTCTTCAACTAAAAGAGATTCCTTGTTTGCCCAGTTAACTTGTGGTAAGGGCTGATCTTCAATTCGTTTCTGAGTGTACATCGGAAGAAGCACATCTTCATCATCATCTGATAGCCCTTCTATGTCTTCATTTAAGCAATCCTTCATCTGATGGAGAGTGAGCCTGCTATAACTATGTCTCCGCACCTCGAACTCATCCGCACAGTTAGCCCAAAAATTTTCAAGTGCGGCTATATGATCATAGTTCTCCAATCGGCTAGCGTAGACACCATGAGGATCAAAAGATCGCCTCTCGCTGTAGGATTTGAGGCCGAATTTATCTAACTCTTCTCCTATTGTCTTGGCATCTGCAGCAGTCCTGCATGTATAAATTCCCAACCCTAATGGAAAGTGGAGGGAGGGTTTCCTTCTGTTCCTCAAGACTGTGTGGACACTGTGAGCCTGCCTCAAGAACTCCATGAAGATGACCTCATCTGACGGATACCTTGGCAACATGAGTGGGGCACCTGAATAACCATAGACCCTGAGATAGGTAAAGGTAGGAAACTGTATAAACCAATCCGCCCATTCCACCATTGCTGCCCTGGCAACTGAAGATATACGGACATGCAGCTCATTGTCTAGGTCTCGCACTGTATACATTAGAAAAGCTTCGTTCACCCTTTTGTAGTGGTGCAACGACTTCGTGAACTCCAATTGGGGATAGTAGTTATATATGTGTTGTACGCTCAATGATCCCTCGGCGTTTAACCCTCTGAATTGACTTTGATAGGCCACCAGGTAGACTAGGTATGACACCATGTGGAATACATGAAACTGGAAGTATTCTGTTATTTGCTGATGTAGGCAGTCGGCCAATCATAGAACTCGGTTTTCTTCATGATGTGGGGTATGGCGTAAAACATCCAAGGTTGAAACTTGGTGGCATCTTCTGAGCCAGTGACCCTATTGAGCAAAGTGATGATGATGGCAATCTCGTCCTTGAACTCCCCTCGCCCAATGTTCTTTGGCAAGGTCTTGTGTTTTTCTTTCATCCACCTCTGTGCAATCTTCTTACTAAATTTATCTTTATGCATATTCCATATCCTTTCGCATTCGCCCTTTGAGAGAGTAACGCTTTCAGGCCATGGGGGAATGGAAAAACACTTTTCGATCATATCAGGCTTTAGACTGCAAATCAGTCTGCCATCTGGATCTCCCTAGTAGCCGGGTTGTAATGCTTAATGCAAGCGATTACGAACTCAAGACTCTGAACCGATATAGGGATTGACGCTGCTGCGAGGAGTCCGGAATGTCCTAGGTTCTTGATTGAAGTGTTGCCTGCTCTCTCCAAGGCATGCAAATCGAACACCGACTTGATATGATGCAAGTCTATCTCAGCTGTTTTGATGTAATTATGAAAGAGAGCTGATTCAGTCTTGAAAACATTGGGAGTGTATTCCATTTTAGAAAACTTGAAGAATGACTGTAAACTCGCCTAGGTTCTGACAAGTTTTGAGTGATTTCTATTTTTAGAATGCTGATTTTTGTGCTCCAACGAACAAATTTTTTTGAGAAATTTTTTTGAGATATGGGTTTTGCTCAGAATTTCGATGCAAGACAACCCAAATTGTCTGTTTTTGAAAATTTTGAATTTTTCCTGAAAAAGCAGCAAACCCTGATTTCTTCAATTTTTCTCGAAAAAAGCTGGCACCTGGGTTTTGTTCAGAACAAGATTAGAAATGGACCCAGTTGATTAGTTTTGCAAAACCCTGACGTTTGATCGAAAAAGCAGCCAACCCTAGGTTTTGAAATTTTCTTGAAAAAAGCTGCGATATGGGTTTTCTTCAGAACACTGATTGGAAAGGACCCAGATGGTTGAAATTTGAATGCACTGAGGTTTTCACTGACATGCAAAATAAAAGCACTTGCTGCAACTTGATGAAGTTCTTGAAAATTTCTTCAGAAGATTGAGGCAAAAAGACCCAGATGACAGAAGAAAGAAAAGCCTTGGCCTTTTGTTTGAAAAATTCGATCTTCTGGAACAAAAAGTTTGAAAAAGTAAGGGTTTATGCTTGTTGGTCTGAAAAATCTGATGCAAAACCAGCAAAGATGAGTTCTTGAATCACAAAAATTCTTCAAACGTGCTGCTCCAACTTTCTCCTCTGGATGCTACCTGCAAAAATAATGAAAAATACATGAAAGAATGATGTTAAATAGACTTTAGGGCTTTGGATTAGGTTTTGCTTTCTTTGCTTTTATTTCCAAAACCCTAAAACTCAGTCTCTTTGAACTTGGACGCCATTCTCCTCTTGCAATTTTGAAACCTTTTGAAAACTTCGAAAAATATTCTAAGGCATGAACATTTAGGCGCCCTTCTGTTAGAAGTATTGTCATTGATGTCAAATATCAAAGCAAACTATTCAGATTGGTATATTCAGACCTTTGCTCAGATTTGAAGAAATTGATATATTCAGATTTTCACTCAGATTTGAAGTTCAGGTATGGACAATTAAATTGAGGTGCATTTATGAGTATGGATAAAACAAATATTATGATATGCTTTAAAAACCACGATCTGAGTATTCTTGTGGTTTGGAATAATCACTATCTAAAGTTTTTAAGAAGATACAAATGAAGCTTACCACGTATTTTTGAAACTTACCATTCAACATAAAAATTGTGAGACGTCTTTCAAAAAATACGAATGTCTTCTTGTGACGTGTTAACAAAAATCTTGTTAATGCGTATGTTTTTATCTAACTAATCTAAGCTTCAAAGACGTGTCAAAGTGAAACTAGACGTCTTTTTAAAGAGATGCGAATCATTAAAATTACAAAGACATGTCAAAGTGAAACCGGACGTCTTTTTAAAGAGATGCGAATCATTAAAATTAACATGTTTTTTAATAAAGAGAAGATAAGAACTGTCGTGTCTCTATTGATCAGAAATACGCGTCTTCAAAGGGCATCATTATGCAAAGATACGACTGGAATTAAAGTTTGTTTATCTTCTAAAAGAGACGCAACTCATCTATGTGAGGCGATTTGTTTACTAAAATATAACTATTGCTTAGATCAAGTTTCACACATAATCATGCTTTCTGAAGTAATACGAATTTTGTAAAGAGATTTCTGAAGGTGCGATTAAATGTTCTGAAGAGGTACGATTTAGCAATAAAGAAAAAAACACTTCAATAATGATACGACTTCTCTAAAGAGTGCAACTTGGTTATGAAGTGATTTCAAAATCAACTCATTAAAAGAAAACATGAAATGGTACGATGAATATAACATCATTAATATGAAAAGGTCTGATTAAACAAACAGGCAGATATTAAAAGATACAATCCTTGATTAAACAAACAGGCAGATATTAAAAGATACAATCCCTTTTTGAAAGGTTGTAATAATTGAGCAGCACATATATATATATATATATATATATGGTTCATTTCAGTTTAAAAGATTTGTGGTAGTGTGTAAGAGAGCATTCAAGACCTGAAGTCTCATCTCCTTGTGTGGGCTGAGTGTGAGATCATTAATCACCAAAGGCAGATTGGAGGTTTGGGATAGTGCAGGTCAGATTGAAGGCATCATCTTGCAACCATCAAGTCAAGGTTGGTGCCTTGCATTAGGGGCTAGTACTCCTTGTAGGTAGGTGCCTACTAAAGTTATAAAGGTTTGGATGTTCCTTGTAGGTTGTGTCCTACTAAATTATCCAGTTGTAAATCTGTAGGCTGGTGCCTACTTTGTAAAAATCATTTCAATAAAAGTTGTGGCAACTTGTGTAAATTGGTTCATCTCAAATAGTTGATGTATATTTAAAGTTGATAAATAAGTAAGAAGGTAAAAATTTGTTGATATACTGATTCACCCCCCCCCTCTCAGTATATCTTGTGCTCTTCACCTTCTTCACTTGGGCGCCCACTTCCCGGTGTTAGCTAAAATTTTGATATTTTCAAATTTCCTTCATTTTGACATGCTACTTCGCCTCTGATTTCCCGTTTGTAGAACGATCGACAGGCGAGCTGAAGGTTTCACGGCGGAGCCTGACTGATTCTAAGAAAGATGTTCTGGAGGCATTTCTGGCGAAAGACTTCATTTCGACCTCCGAATTCAGGGGTGCCTTTTCCTTCCAGGGGCGCCCATTTCACCCAGAGAGCCATTTTCATGATCTTCAAATTTCTTCATTAAATCCCTTCTACAGACGATCTCGTCAAATCTGGAGCTCCGGGCGTCGGATTGACTGGCTGTTATGATCATCGCGAAGCTGACGAAGAATGAAGAGGGGTCTTCTGGGATGAACTTAATCAAATAATGATTTTAAGGCCCTCAAAAGTTTGGGCGCCCATCTTGGCTGGGGGCGCCCACTTTACCCAGACTTAGTTTATTTTTTGATTTTCTCTGTCTGCTTCTGAATCTTGGTTCTCAGCCTTCGTCGGACGCTACTTTCAGCTCCTCGTATCTGGTGACTGTGAACTCCGATTGAAGTGCTGGATATCTCGCTGGAAAGCTGGATCAACTGCGAAGAGATTACGTTAGAGCCTCGTCTGCGAATTCATCTGACAAACCCCTTGAAAACTTGGGCGCCCTTCTTCACCAGGGGCGTCCACTTCATGCAGACTTAGTCAAATTTTGATATTTTTTATTTTCTCCTTCTGACACCAGTCTAGAATCTCCCTGTTCAGCTTTGAATTCCGGATGACTGAATCGCCTGATGACTGCGCCGTTGAATTCGTTGCGGAGCTGACAGAGAATTGAACAACTTTGATTGAGGCACAAACCCTAATTCTGACATTTGATGCCCTAAAAAGATGGGCGCCTTTCTTCAACAGGGGCGCCCAAACTTGCCAGTGTTAGAAAATTTTCATGAATTTTCAATTTTCTTTCTCGTTCTTCGTGCATGTTCATCCTTTCACCTTCTGTTGAATGTTTAAGTGCCAAAACTGGCGCCTGGCAGTCAAATGACTTCCATTGATGACCTCAGAGCTCCATATATGCTTCTGAAAGGCAGAATAGACCCAGTAGGGCAAAACTGATCATTTTGAGATTCTGACTGCACTAGCCTGATACGGATGCATTTTGAGCCAATCAAAATCAGTTTGAACCCTGTTAGACCAACTTTCTATTTTTAGAAAGTTTTGCAAGTATCCATTTCGAAACCCAGAAAACGTTACTAATTTTAGAAAATTTCTAAAAATAGCAGTTTTCCTAAATTTTAGGGATGAAAAACTGAGATCTGGGTTTTGTAGGTTAAGTTGTTCTTAGTAGACCCAGATCGTCAGAAATTGAAAATTTTGGGTTTTGACCCCTCATGCAAGACGTGCACACCCAAATTCTGACCTTTTTGACTGATTTAACAAGACTTTTACTCATTTCTTCAAAATGTCTAAGTGTAACAAAAATTTTAATTTTGGGGTACAACACTACTTTAGCTCAAAATGCAAGAGCAAGATTTGCATCTTTCAACTTACATTGCACCATTTTAACAATAGTACGATCACGCCTCTTTGCAACACCATTTTGTTGAGGCGTGTAAATAGTGGTTAACTGTCAATGAATCCCATGTTCATGAAGGTAGTTTGAAAACTCCTTACTTGTGACTTTCCCCCCTCAATCTGAGCGAAGGGCTCTAAGAGAATGACTAGATGACCTTTTTGCAAGGGCTCAAAATTCTTTGAATTTCTCAAGTGCTTGATTTTTGTGAGCCAAACAATGAACTCACATTTTTCTTGAAAAATCATCTACTTGTCATTGCTATGTCTTTGTGGCATTGGTTTGCATAGATCAGTGTGAACCAATTCTAAGGGAATTGAGGCTCTATTTTATGCAATAAGAATAGGAGCTTGATGTTGCTTTCTAGCAAGACAATGTGAACAAAGAACTTTTGATTTCTGCATGGGAGGAAGTCCTCGTACCATATCTCTCTTACTCAATGCAAGAAGATAGCCAAAACTGAGATGGCCAAATCTCCGATGCCAAAGAGTTGTGGATGCAGTAGTTTTCACTACAAGGGCTTATCTTCATGTGTGACATCAACAAGTTGAAATATCTTGCCAACCCTTGAAGCATGAGTAACAACTTCACCATTTCTGAATTTATCTCTAATGAGACAAAGTTTTTCACCATTGTGATAATCAAATTCAATTTTCAAGTTGTGCTCAAGTAATTGACTGAAATAGAGAAGGTTCTTTGTGAGCCCTGGAACATAAAGAACCTTTGTAATTTTGCATTTGTGAGTTTTTAGGGGGCAAAGATATATCTTCAATTCCCATAAACTCATATGATGAGTCATCACCAAGGGATACTTACCCATAGGAGGTGGATGGAGTAAGATCACAAAACCACTCTTGCTCGCCTGTCATATGTCTGGATACACCATCATCAACATACCGGATTGAACTATTTGGAGTGGAGGCTTTTGTTTTAGCAGCATACAAGAAATCCTCTTCATCTGAATCTCCTGTAGATGCAACATTACCATGTTGTCTATTTGGATTTTTCTGCCAATGGGAATTCTTCTTCTTATCTCCTTGAGAAGGCTTTTGTGGCTTTTTATGACTGGATTCACTATTGGCATAGGAATTGTACCAACTGTCTTTGAGATCATGTCTTTTTCTTCCACAAACGATACATTTCTTTTTCTTGGAGGAGTTTTCTTGGTTTGATTTTGATGGACCACTCCGATGTTCAAGTTGTTTCCCCTTCTGCTTTGCTGCGAGAACCTAATGGTCTTGTGAGTCTGATGCCTCACCATGGATTGCTTCTTGTTGAAGCAAGTTTACCAACTCTTCAAAGGATGGTGTTTTACTTGCCACATTGAGACAAGTTACAAGCATGTGAAATGAAGGGGGTAGTGCTCTCAAGACTATGGGTACAAGAGATGCATCTATGATTTCTTCCCTTAATGCTTGCAGTGATGTCCTAATATTTGCTACTCTTCTAAGAAATGTCTCTATTTTCTCTTTATGTTGCATCTAAAGGCAATGTAATTGGCGTTGCAAGTGGAGAATTTTATTCTGATTTTTGGTCTCATAAATTGTTTTAAGACAATCCCAAGCATCTTTTGTAGTAGCAGCTATTCGAATATGAGGCTGTACGTCATCAGACACTCCAAATAGAATGATCAATTTGTCCTTTTGATTGGCCTTGTCAAACCTGGTTTGGTCTACACCGGCATTTGTAGGTCTAGTGGTGTTTATGGAAACTATATCCCAAAGGTCTTCAAATTCCAATTGGGTTTGAACTTTAGTTTTCTAGGTGGCATGATTTTTGTTGCATTATTTGTCATTTTCTAAAAAAATTTCCTTTTAACTCCCTAATGCTTGGTTTTTGAAAACTACTAATGGCTTTAAAACATTGTACAAATTTTGTTCCCAAATTTTTAAAAAATTGCACTTTTTCTCAAAATTCAATTGTAATAAGAATATAATTTTTAACTATGTATAGTTATATTTTTGAAAACTTGGGAGATTAAAATGAAGAAAATGCGCCTTGTCTTGTGTTGGCGTTTTAATTCGCACCTCTGAAATGTGGATTAAAAACGGATAGCTATGCACAAATAAATTGCTCTTCAAATTAGGAGGGGAAGCTCCCTCTTTGCTGATATTGCTTAAGAAAGTAAATTAAAACTAATTTGCCTATCTTTTTGTTCAGCTAGGAGCACAAGGTTATAAAACTCAAGCGCCATAGCTGAGATTTTCTGTTTTGGAATTTCAACTACGACTAAACCTACTCTAATGACGTTTCTAACTTCTCAAGTAAACACAAAGCAAGAGAGTTAGAAATGGACAAGGAAGGATTCTTTGACATAAATACTTAAATAATTTTTTCTCCCAACGCACATCTACTTACTTTCAATGCAAGCTGAAATAAAGATCATATAAGCATAACACATAAAACGAAATCAGGGCAAAGTAGGCACAAGACTTTATTTCTCAAATCTCAAGAACAAAGATTACACTTCTGGGATAGTAGGATTGTAGCAAAATAGGCTTACAGTTTAGCGATCAACCAGAACACATTGACACAAGACACAAGAACTAAACAATAACCTGCAACTAAAGAGGCATGCAAGCTTGCTCTTACACAAAGTGAATTGACATTGAATAACAACTTGCAGCATTACAAACTTGCAATTTGCTATCACAAGCACGGTTAAGAAAATAATGGGCAAGGCTGCCCTTATTTATACACAAGTAGAGGAGTAGGGAACCCTAAAATCTCCTTGCTTTTACAACTAAGGCTTGCCAACATGCAAGCTTTATTTCTAAATCTAAACAAGATAAACATCTAACCACCTAAGAAAGCATAAAAACAGGGAAATACCAACTATTACATCTTGTTTTCTTTCTCTTTTTCAAAGAGTGGATAAGAATTGAGATAAGAATAGAAAGAAAGCATGGAGAAAGCTTCTAGATGACCGCTGCTTTAAATTTCGACCATATTGACCAAAAAGCTGATTTGTTTCTTGATTTCAAGTGGAGAGTGCTGCTGAAAATAGAATGCTGATCTGCCTTGAAAAAGCAAGTTCTCCAAAAAAAAGCTAGGACCTGGGTTTTGTAGAAAATCACGTTCTAGAGGAACCTAGATGTTCATAAACTGAAAAAGCTAAATTGCTCTTGAAAAAACAGCCAAAAAGTAGTTTCTAGAAGAGGGAAAAGTTTTTCAATGTTGAAGAGGATGAAAAAGCGGAGAGACCCATGTGATTAGAAACGGAAAAAGTTGAGTGGTTGTTTTGAAAAAGCAACCCCCTATAAATTTGGAGCACGAAAAAGTGTTCCTCCTTGCTCACTGATCTCGAAACTACGAAGAACATTGAAAAAGCATGTCGCTTGGGTCTTCAAATCTTCATTGAGAGAAAAGGGAAAATCTTCTTGCTCTTGATGCCAACCCGCAAAAATGAATAATGAAAGACAAAAGCTCTCTTAAATAAGTTGAGGTTTGAGAAAAATCCGCTTTCTTTTTGTTTTAAAACTTTCGAAGTCTATCTTGAGCAGGTTCATCGAACATAGATGTTGTTTGAATGCTGAATGATGAAACTTGAAAATTTTTCTAAGGCATTGAGCCTTGGGCGCCAATCTTCTCTTGGGGTGCTTTTCCTCTCCAGACTTAGCCAATTTTCTTGAAATTTCAACTTTTTGCTTGATTTTGACCTTCGTTTGACTTTGATTTCTGGATGCTCGGAGGATCCTGTGAACTGATAGAGTGATCCATCACGGAGCCTGACTGATTTGGAGAAGATTATCTTGGAAGCAACTTTGGATATAAACATTATTTGACCCCTCAAAAAGCTGGAAGCCCTTGGCTACTTGGGGCGCCCATGATCACTAGTGTTAGCCATTTTTGACATTCTTCATTCTCTTCATGTTTTCTAATCTTCTGAAGAATTCGTGATTCCAAGAGCTAGATTGATCCGATCAGCTGACTGTCAGATTCACTAGATAGCTGAGAAGATTTTGAGGGGGGTCTCCTGGGGGCTGCATCTCCTGAAAGTTGAATTTTGAGGGTCAAAAGCTTTGGCGTCCTTGGCTAGCTGGGGCGCCCAACTCCTCCAAAGTTAGTTTATTTTTAGTAAATTTCACCTTTTATTTTTAGTAAATTTCACCTTTGCTTTTGACTTTTGATATTTTGCTCATGTTTTTCCCTCTGTTTCGCCTTCGATATCTGATGACTGCTAACTCTGACGAACGTGCTGATGATTGCGTTGGAGAGCTGCTTCAAAATTGAAGAAGTCATGCTAGAGGTTTCGTCTGCAAATTCATCCATTTAGGCCCTCAAAAGTTTGGGCGCCTATCTCCTTCTGGGGCGCCCACCATTACCAGTATAACCATTTTTGCTTGATTTTCAACCTTTAGATTTGAACCTTCATGTTACAGCTTTAGTTTGATCTGGATTTTCCGTTGATTAACAAGTCTGATGATTTGACGAAGACATCTACTACGAAGCTGACAAAATCCTGAAGAGTTTGAGCACATTTGCAAACCCTAATTGTTGGATTAGGTCTTTCAATAGGTTGGGCGCCCCTAGCTACCTGGGGCGCCCAAAGTTCCTAGACTTAGATTATTTTTTGATATTTTCATGGTTTGCATTCTGTCTCTTGGTTGAGACCTCTCTGTTTGACCTCGAATTTTGGATGATTGGTTGATCTGATGATTGCGCTATCGAACACACTATGGAGTTGAGAAGAATCTGAGCAACATTGTCCGAGAGCATCAAACCTTAATTTCATCATTTGATGCCTTGAAAAGTTGGGCACCTATCTCCTTTTGGGGCGCCCATGACTGGTAGAGTTAGTTTTTATTTTGCAAATTTCGACTTTCTCCTTTGTTTGACGTGTTTACCTTTGCCTCGCTTGTTGAAGATGAAATTTTTTTTCTAAGGCATGAGTGTTTGGGTGCCTAAAGTGAGCTAGGGCGCTTGGAGTCTCTAGTGTTAGCCAAAATTTTGCATTTTTCAACTTTCACAGCTTCCTTTCTCCATTCTTTGATTTGTGTGCACATCCATCGTTTCTCATCTTTTGTTCAGTGTTTGGATGTTTGAATTTGACGCCTGGCAACTGACTGACCTCCGTTAATGACTTCGGAGCTCCCGAAATGCTTTTTGAAATTAAAAAAAAAAAAAACAGAATAAACCCACTAGGGAAAAACTGATCGTTTTGTGATTCTGACTGCATCAGCCTGATGAGGAAGTATTTTCGACCAATCAAAATCAGTTTGAACCCTAACAGCCAAACTTTCTATTTTTAGAAAATTTTGCCATAGTCCGTTTCAAAAGAAACCCAAAAAAACCCAAAAAAAGTTCTATTTTTAGAAAGTTTCCAAAAATAGAAATTTTCCTAAAAAATAGGGTGTCGAAAAATTGAGATCTGGGTTTTGTAGATTTGGTTGCTTTGAGCAGACCCAGATCATCATATTTTGAAATTTCAAGTTTTTGCCCCTCATGCAAGACATGCAAACCTCAATTTTGACCTTTTTTGACAATTTTGACAAGACTTTTAACCATTTCTGCAAAATGCCTAAGTGTAGCAAAATTTTTAATTTGGGGTATGCCTTCTCTTCAAAAACTTCATGCTAATCTGCACAGAATCTTCAATCGACCAGCGGTCCAGCAATCATGTCTTATGACGTCCAACAATCTTCACACCAATTTTCACTCCAATGTTTTGGCTTCAGCTATACGTTGGTTGCAAATGACTTATGCTTATTTACCAATCATTCTATACATGTCTCTTAATGGATTTTGCAATCTGCAAGTCTGGCATGATGTTAGTGCAACATTTTCTGCAGTGGCTTCATCATTTTTCTCTCTTCAAAGTGGGTTTGAAATTAGGATGCAGTGCCCAAAGAAAATAGCCATTTCTTTTTTCATCTGGGTATAGTTCACTTTTGCACAAACACCCACTAGATGTAGAGTAGCAAGAAGGATCCCTTTATTTGGTGATTTTTTGTTGAAATTACCAGGACTGAAAATGTTGGAATGTTTCAGGAGATATATGTTTTAAAGTTCTGTAACTGTTTATATGTTTTAGAATTCTAAAACTGTTCTTTCTGATTTCCAATTGTAATTATTTACAGAGTTATGCAATTATAAAAAGGCATGATCTTGTACTAATAAAATCTGCACTGTTTACTGCAGTTGGAAATGCAATCAAATTCACTCATGAAGGTTCTGTTTTTCTGTCTGCCAAACTTTATTCTGGAGATATTTTGGAGTTCTCAAATGGACAAGGGACTATATCTAGTGGTGCTAAGCTATGTAAAAAGTCTTTAGAAGAAAATTCAAGGGAAGGGATACACCGTAGCAGCTTCTCCTTCAAAAGTTCAATAGGATCAGGCATAACCAGTGAATTTCTTGTGCATGAGGATAATTTTATAGATGGAACTCTTGGAAAGTTCACTGGTGACAAATGTAGAAGCATAAGGAGGCACTCCTTTGATTTACCTCAAGTGTCGTCAGCCTCAATTGCACTCGGTTCAAAGGCAGCAAGAAAAATAGAGTTTGCTTCTGTAGGAGACTACAACAAGATTAAAGATGAAAAAGTCAACCTGATTTTCCATGTAATTGATACTGGCATTGGCATCACTAAGGAAAAACAGAAAGAGGTTTTTAAAGCATTCTCACAAGCTGACAGTTCAACAACAAGGCTCTTTGGGGGAACTGGTTTGGGATTGAGTATAGTAGAAAGGTGATTTTTCTATTCCATCTACTTTCTGTGTGGTTTAATTGGTAGTCATGTTGCTTGCATCATGATTATAAAAAAAATTGTGATTGCTTACAATGCTCACTGGTATATTTCTTTGTAATTTGGAAAGTGTATTTCAAATTGGATATGAAATTGTAGCAAACAAACTACACATTTGTCTCATTATATTAAGATATGCAAAACAATAATAGAAAAGATTGTCATAATGCTACCCACTAACATTCTCTAGAATGAAAAACAAAACTGTATTTTTAAACTTCTGATAACAATTCAACATCTGAAACTAAAAAATATTTCTCTTCCAATAGAAAAAATGTAAAACCATATAAGAACATCTTCAACACTGCTGCTTTTCTCTCTCTTAGAAATTTATTTGTCAAAACTGCTTGAATCATCTCTTGAACTAAAAGGTGAAATCCTTCAATTATTTTCTTATTTAAAATTTTTATTTGAATTTGATATAGCATTGTAGCACATAGCCTACACATTCACCTCGCTATATTAAAATATTTGCAAAATAATGTAATGTCCCCTTTCCTAGGTAGTTATCAGTTGCTGAGGTTGGTCTATCACTTGGTCCCCGTGGACTAATAGGATGGTTAGGGGGCTCCTCTGAGGGCATTTGCGACTGGTCAGTCAACCATTGTGCTCAATCAGTGTCTCCCAGCTCAGTGTTTCCAGGGTTATTGTTGTGCACCTTTGGAAGCATGATTTGGACACTTTGTCCATACTATTTTTAGTGTGTCATAGGGGGTTATGTCTTGGTCAGTTGGCAATATTTCCATATCAGTAAAGTTGGTGGATTCTCATCATGAAGTTATCCTGACATTTATTGTGGTCATGGGTATTACATTTAAATAGCGTTAATAATAAAGTTAAATTAATGAATTATGATAAAAGGGTGTTAAAAGGAGTTTCAAAAGATTATTTTATAATATAAAGTTGGACAACTTAAGGGAGATATAAGGCGGGAAATAAAATAAATAAAATATTTTTAATATGCTGACTTGGGTGTGGAAATTGGAGGGAAATATAAAAGCCCTTTTGTGAGCTCATTTACACATTCATGTTGAGAAGAAAATTGATAAGGGTTTTGCAGCTTGGACTGGAAGATCTGAAAATCTTGGCTTCATTGAGGACGAAAACCCTCATGAGGAACGATATGCTATAGGAGTGAAAGATCTCCCAAGGCTGCTAGCTGACAACTTTGTTCAGGGGTTGTGCTTGTGCTTCAAGATTGTTTGATCAATTGATAAGGGTTTGAATATCAAGTTATTATTTCTTCTTTGATCAGTTTGAGGGTTTGAGCATATCATTTGTGCTGGTTGATTGCATTGAATCATTCATATTGTTGATCAATGGGCATGGAGGCATTTCATTGTTGGGGTAGATATTGAAATTGCACTAGCCAGGGCGTGAGGGTTGAAACTTGAAAATACCTATTGCTGCACTTATTCATTTTGGATGTGAGCATTTTGGATATTTGGAGTAGGCGTTTGAAGCTGCAGACTATTCTTGACCTATGTGTGGCTAATCTTTCCCTCCAGTGGTGGCGTGTCATTTGAATATTAAGCTGTGGGTTTTTGGGAGCCAAGTCGTGGGTGTTGGAGGCAGTCGCGGGACTTTGTATGTGGCCAGCTTTGCACAGTTGATGTTGCCGCTGCTCCTGTCTAATATTACAGGTCTGCAAGTGTGGTGTGAGGTTCTTTGAGGTAAGTCGCCTAGCTATTGGTGCTAGGACTTGTTTAGGGAAGTTGTGTTGTTTAAGCTGGGCGTGTAAACCCTTGTTGGGCGCGGTTTTCAGTGAAGGACTTGCTGCTACAGCCGCTGTCATATCCATTTTGCTATTGTGGCTTTCATTGCCAGTCGTGAGACTTCATTACTTGGGAGCTGCAATTTAGTATTTATACTATGGATTGTGTTGTTTAAATTTTGAATGCAAATGTACTGTTACTAAATTTATCAGAAATATCATTGCTGAAGGTGCTGTGTCTCATTTAAATGTATTGAATGCATGTAAAGACAAAAAATGTGGAATGAATAGAGTTATTGTTTATTGCTTTAATATATGTGCTCTGCAAACTACATGAAACTGACAGTATTCAGTCCAATGGGAATAGCAGTTGTTTGACAAAATGTCCCATATGTCAAATTGAAATAATTTGAGCAAAAATTGCAAATTCCAAATCCGATTTGGGGTGGGACATTACAGTGGTATTAGAGTCCAAGTTCCTACCATCCAGTTGGGTTATTCAAACCTTTGGGGGTAGGGTTTGAAGTCATTTTTCATCAAATATTTGCATTGGTGTGAGTTGGAGCTATTCACCCAGCTAGGGTTAAGAGTAGGAGATCATTTTCATTGCATAGTTTGGGGTTTCTTCATATCAGTAAACTTCTATATGTTGCTGGGCATTTTTGGAGCCCATTTCATTGTGTAATTGTATCAATAGATAGGTCTGCTTTGTAGCAGCAAATTGGACATTTGAATATCAGAATTTTGGCATCTGATGGTGGATGTCTTGGTGATCTATTGTGTTGGTTTCATACTTCCTCATGATGAAACAAATCTGCTATGAGTTTTGATGTTATTGGGTTGATTGAATGCTACTGCTGCTGCATGTGTAAACTCAATTTTTTTATCAGCAATTAGAGTTTGAGCAGAAGTTAAGAATCATAAAAATTAGGGCATCATTTTGTATTGCAAAAGCCAGAAAAAGTTGCATACATATTGGTTGGGATATTTCACGACCTACTTTGAAAGGTGAATTTAAATATTTAAAATAAATTTTATGTCAAATCCTGGCTGACCTACTTTTGATATAGCGCATGATTTGGCTATAAATACAAGTTATTTTGGAGGATAGAAAGCAAGTTCTCAAATGCAAAATCATTCCTTTTAACAGCAGAAATTAGGAGAAGAAGAGCAGATTTAAGAAGAAAAGGAGCAGATTTATAGCAGACATTGTGCCCAATTTGTAGCTGACCTTTAAGGCAGATTTATAGTAGACATTGTGCTTGATTTGGAACAGACCTTAAGGCAGATCTATAGCAGATATTGTGCCTGATTTAGAGTAGAATTTGGATCAGAAATTGCATCATTTGGAGTAGAGATATAAGGTGAACTTGAGCAGAGATATAAGGAAGATTTGGAGCAAAGATAAAGGTAAAATTGGAGCAGAAATAAGTGAAGTTTTGGAGCAGACTTCTGAGAGGTTGGTGCCTCTCATTAGAAACGATTGGTGTCTCTTGCTGAGTTGGTGTTTAGTAGTGGGGATTGGAGTTTCCCGTGGGTTGGTGCCTATGAATTTTGTCAGAAGATTTATACAAGTAATATATTGCAGTTGTTTTCTCTCGTAAGGGTTTCCACGTAAGATTGTGTGTCTCTTATGTGTGTTCTTAATTGCTAGATATTGCATATTTGGTATTGCTATGGATAATTAAGGTTTGAAGTAATATTACTATGTTTGCTTCAATTGAAAAGAAGTAAAGTTTTGATCTATACTGATTCACCCCCCCTCTCAATATAAGTGTGTGTTTCATTAGTATCCATTACTTTCTTTCTTGGACCTTCATTAGATTTCTTTGGTTCTTCATTTGATTTTACCTCTCCCGTGCTTTGGCATTTGTGGCTTGGTTCCCAAGACTCTTTGCATGAGAAGAAAAGTTCGTCTTCTAAGCTTGTTTTTGCTGTTATCTTCTTTTTTTGCAACTTGAGAGCTCTCATTCTGTTCATGGTTGGAAGGAGGTGCCTTATAATGATTTTTTTTTCCAGTCATTGACTACTCTAGTATTGTCATGCATTTGATGGGTTTTTTAGGTGTTGGTTTTAATTGTTCTTCTTTCTGCAAGAAACTTTTCTCTTCCCCATGCCCAATAATCTCCATCTTAGTGACCTCTTTCAATTCTGGCCTTTCTTTTCCTTTCTTGAACTCCTTATATAGTTATATAGGTCTCTTTTAGACACTAAGTACCTATCAAAAGGTAGTGCAACTTTGAATTTTTTTAATTTACTTTGGTACTCTTCAAAGATTCTGACAATCACATTTCTCTGTGATGTTTCAGCTGGAACTAGATTTTGCTTTTGAAGCTTGATATGTTCATCTTGATTCTTTTGTCTAATTGTACCTCCAACACTATTCATATTCATCAAATTTGAGAAAGGCACCGCTTCTTGGATCTCTGAAGGAAGTTCATTATATTTAGTATAATAGGCAATGATACCTTCCTTGATTGAACTTGGAGCTTCTATCACAGGAGTGTCTTCTTATGATTGCAAGAAAGTGGGTTGGAGAGGTCTTTCATCACCTTTGTTTTGGTTACTATTAGCTCTTGAAGAGCTTGTTCCACCAAACATTAGTAATTTTAGGAATCACATGGTTCACAAGTTGGCAAGAAAACTTGACTTTGATACCACAGTAATGTTTCATGCTAAATTTTAGGGTAAATAATTTTAATAAACAAAAAAATATTTAATGTGGAACCTTATGAATCCTAAATTATATTAATGTTTGCCTAGCATACCTCACAACTCATTATTAAGCTTTGGATTTCATTACTTAACCCTAAAATAATGAACCTTGATATATTTTGCTTGGGCTAAACAATTTTTTTCCTTATTACATTCACAAAATAAGAGTAAGCCCACAATCACAGATGAATGACAAATTGTGTTTATATTAAGTAGGAGAGAGATGCTTTACAAAATGCTACTGTCGTAGCAATGACAGACTAAAACATGATAGTGAACCCACATATACCTATTCACAACCTCCAACTGAAAATACAATATTTTTAGAGAACCTTGATTATAGATAAACTATTGTATTAAATGGGCCTGTAAAATACTACAAAATCTTGCTACAACAACTATGGCAAACCGAAACACAAAAGCTTATATCCACAACAATTGTAAGTGTCATACAGACTCCATATCATTGATTCCAACCACCATTAAAGCTCAAATGCAACCTTTGTGTGAGATTGCTCATTCAACCAAAGGGGTTTCATCCTCTGTGTGAGATCTATGGTGTTTTCATCTCTTAAGCTTCATAGATTTGTGGGTTTTTGTCCTTAGATTTGGACACTTGGACGAGCAATCATGGCGATTTTTGGTTAGGGTTTTTGTTGATTTGTTCAAAGATGATCTCTCAGTCTTGTATCTACAATCTTAAGCACCTAGGAAGAATGTCAAATTTTTTATAGAGGTCTCCGTCTTGGGCTTGGTACGTGTAATGGCTTCCCCATACTTGTGAGCACTGTTTCCCTTCACATTAGTGTTCTTGTGTGTGGAAATGGGCTTGAAAGGTGTGGAGGGTCCCTTGTGACTTGCAACTGTCCTTAGCAAGTATGGCAAGGAGCCCCTTTGGGTTCGAAATTGTAACTACCACATTAATGGCGGTTGGATTCATCTTCTTTGTGTGTATCATTGGAGGCACACGTGGATTGTCCTTATTTCATAATTTTTTTGTGCCATGTGAGATCCTTCTGGAAGACATGTCATCGCTCTGAGCATTAATGGCATTTTGGATGTACAGGGAGGTGGGCAGAGGAGAACAGTTAAAAGAGGCAAGAGATTCAAAGTTCGGGTGTCGAGGTTTGAAGGTGAGGAACATTGATGTGGGGAAGTCCGACTTCTCAACAAATGCTTGTGAAGAAGTGAGGTTTTGGTGAAGAGGTAAGGTGGTACGGGAAACTCTAATGTCTTCATGGAAGAAGGAACGAAGGTGGGGGATAGGTAAAGGGCATGATTGGATGGGCATGTTTGATATACTGATGGAGCTAGAAGAGAAAGCAGACTTGGGGGGAAGGTCATATTGGCAAGGGAAACTCCTCAATGTTGAAGGCTTACATAGACGAAGAAGACTCGCCATGCCTTCATACTTAGAAAATTTGGGGATCTTGAGCAGACGCATGGGGAATAAAGGGAAGAACTCGTATGCAATTTTGGATTAGGGGAGATGGTTGAGGTAGAAAATGGGTGCTTTGGACTAGAACATAGATTATAGAAAAAGGGGACATGACACAAAACACATTGAGGTTTAGTGCCACTACATCCATGAACATGTTCAACAACAAAATAACCAACTCTAATATTATTCCACTTGAGAAACGTGCTGATATATTTATCAAATCTCTTGCAGCAATGCTATTGATTTATCCCCTACTACCCAAAGGAGCCCTAACTTTATCCTTAGGTTGTGGGGGATTTCATTACTATGGATATAGGGTGATCATTGATATTCTATATGTAATATCAATTTCGAACTATAGATATAGGAAATTCCTTCCTTAGCCAAAGGCCTTTTGAAGTTCAAACACAATATCCCACAATGAAAAAAGAGGAGAAATAAGAGTTTTTCCAAAGAATGTTTGAATTCCAATTTAGGGCCATAAAGAGTCTAACTAGATTAAATATATGTTGGCGTAACAACTAACACCTCTGGAGTACAAGTTGTTATGAACAGCCTATGCACACTACGCAATGAGTGCTCTTCGAATTATTGAGGGGAAGCTCCCTCGATGTTCTTTGACAAATATGCTTTGTAAAGAAAAATAAGCTAAAACTACTTCCTGTCTTTTTGTTTCAGCTGCTAGAGGCACAAGACTTTCTTGAAAGAACTTTTACGTTGCAGCTGAGTTTTCTCTGGTTTTGCAAATCAACTAAACTACAACTTATATCTATCCAATCTCCTCAGGAAAACAGAGCAAGAGGAAACGGAGCAAGGTTTGACTATCTGACGATAAGTGGGTTTAGACTCTCTACTTGAGGGCAAGGTGGCACAACTATCATCTCAATCTAAACCAACTTATTGGGCACAACAGATTTAAGAATTCACTAAGACGATCTTATGGAACCCTGTGTGGCATAACACTCGACCGAAACAGCAAAGTCTTCACGAAACAGCCTTTATCTTTATAATCTCACGAAACCCTATGTGGCATAACCTTTGATTATATCGATAAAGATTCACAAAACAGATTTATCGCTGCAACTTCTCGAAACCCTGTGTGGCATAACGATCGATCACAATGATAAATAAACACAAAACAGCCTTATCACCTCAATCTCTTGGAACCCTATGTGGCATAGCAATTGACTTCAATGATAAAGATGCTTAAACAGATTTATCTAAACTATGGAAGAATTCAACATCACAATCTTTTGGAACCCTATGTGGCATAACAATCAATTGCAATAGTGAAGACACATGAACAAATACGAAAAAGAGCAATATTGAGGGCAAGGTAGGCGCAGCATATATTCCTCTCTCAAGCAAAAGTTATTTACAAATGAGCGTAAGCTCTTATTTATATACATCAAGGTGTAGGGAACCCTAAAATCACCTTGTGTTATCTATAGTTCCTGCAATGCATGCAAGCAATGCGCCCAACCCTAATTAAGCAAACTATACAGTTAACTGGGCAACTACCCTCAGTTTAACTGAAACATCTAATCTAAAAATGGACAATTGTGCGAGCATGCACGTCCTTATTAAAACAAGTTAACTGGAAGACTATCATCAGTTAACGAAAACCCTAAATACAACTCCAAGTGAACAAGGCGATTCTCAGAATAGGTATGCATGTGATGACAACCCCGAGTTAACTGAAAAGGGTAACATCCAGTTTAACTCGTGTGTGTGAAGTCTATTCTGAGAAGTGGGAACTGAAGTTCACTGTGTGTGATCTCGAGCAATCAACCCCTTCAATGAGATTGTTGACTGTGTCACTGTCCGGAGCGATGAGACTCTGACGAAGAATGCTATGTCGATGCAGCATGTCCTCACCAGCTGTGATCTGAGACTGAAGTTCCCTTCTGCTCCTCGTTGCTTCATCGAAAAGAGATTGACATGATCGTGGTGCCGAGTAACCTTACGCCTAACCGCTCTCATCAAAATGGTATGAATGGGAGTGCCCGACTTCCGATCAACATTCGGCTCCACGTAGGGTACCACTCACCGATAACGCATCGT
>VDFB02333205.1:0-18149 GCA_007258455.2 Sequoia sempervirens | reverse complement strand
TGGCCCAGGATCCATACTATTTGAAGCCGAAAATCTATTATTTCTTCTCTCTTGTCGACATTTATTGCATACAAGACCTTCAAATGTGCAAAATAATTTCATTCCTAGGTAGCATTCTTGACAAACATAGCACATGTTTGGAATTTTGAAGCTATCTAATCAATGTCGAAATTACATTTCAAAATTTTTGAAATCAGAGTGAAGCATTCTATTTGGGTTTGGTATGATTTCTATGTTGCCTTGTACACCTAAATTCATCTCAACTCATTTCCATGCTGAGGTGTTTTTGCTACACGTTCTATTGAAATTGAATTTTCATTTTGAAGATTCAATTCAATATTTAGACCAAATAGATGATTGTGCCTCACTTGGTTGGGGATCAATTTGTTGTCTTTCTTCTCTTTCAGAATGGCATAATTGTTCAAAGGTTCGTTGACGACTATTTCTAATTCCATATGTTTCATCTACATTCTCTAAAATTTCTAATTATTGTACTATTAGTTGTGTCCTCTGTCTACCATATCTTTTCCTATGAACTTCATTGTCTCTTCTTCTTTGTTCTTCCCTTTGAGCATTTGTCATTTTTTTTTGTTGTCATCTTTGATATTTCCTTCTATATTCTCTTTGATATTCTCTTTGATATTGTCTTCTTTTCTCCTTTGATTCAAAATGTAATCTTGGTTGCACCATAACTAGAAAAGAAATGGTATTTAAAAATAATAATTTATACAATGTTGTACCATTCTAGTAGTGTAGAAGCTTGGATTTGGAAAAAAAAATTGTTGAAAGGTAAATCTAGAAAAAAAATTTATTGCAATTACATACACTTTTTGAAGAATATTGAAAAAGAAAGATTCACAATACAAATTAGATTATTATGGAATATGAAGTAGAAGCTAGAATATAATCAACCAATTATAGAACATATTGAAGCTTAACAAACTAATTAAATTCCATTACCTTATTATATAACACTTTTTGATCATCAAGATCCTTTGAAGGGCAAGATGAGAGCATATAATGGTAGATAAAAGGTTAAGAAATTAAATTCGTAAATGTAATTGGAAATGGTATAGCTAACATACCAAGCAATTATAAAAGATATTTAAAGCTAAAATAAATAAAATGATAAATCAAATGAATAATATCTAAAATTTATAATATAAACTCCATATATATAACAAATCTTCATTAGAACCTTAATATTTATATTTAATAGGATTTTTAAAATGAAAACCTTATGACAAAATTTTATATATAATATAGTTAGTAAAAATGATTATAGTGGGAGTCATTTCTTTATAAACTTTATACATAATTTGAAAGAATAAAAATTCACACGAATCATATCTCTATGTGAGAACAGAGAAACCCATATGATTTATGTGAATTTTTTGTTATAAGGTTTTGATTTTAAAATCCTATTAAATATAAATATTAAGGTTTCTAATGAATATTAGTTATATATATCGAATTATCACTATATTAGAAAATTTAGCATAAATTCATTTGATTCATCATTTTATTTATTTTAAGTTTAAATAGCTTTTATAGTTTCTTAGATTGTTTGTTGTGCACTTCTGCCAACATGATAATTTTTAACCTTTTATGATTCAGTAAAAAGCATCTAAATTTATTATTTCATATAAAAATAAGTTTCTAAGTTAATATACTTCATTATAATACAAAGATTTTCCTTTAATAGAAATTTTTTTCTCACTTCATCTTCATTATAATACAAAGATTTTCCTTTGATTATTATGTTCATTTATCTTTAAATTAAGGGATTAAATTCATAAATGTAATACATCTCATAATAATAAAGATTTCTATTATATTCTTAATTTGAATATGATAATTTTTAAGATTTATATTTATTTTACTTCCGACCAATATAATAACTTTTTACCTTTTATGATTAAGTTAAAAAAATATAAATTTATTATTTCATATAAAAGTAAGTTTCAAAGTTAATATACTTTTTAATTGTAAGTATATTAAAAAATACTATTTAAATAATATTTTAAATAGAGAAAAAAATTACTAGAAAGATAAGATAAAAAAAAGTATGCTAAAATACTACACGTTAAAAAAGGTTTAAATTTATAAAATTGATTACAAAACAACTTTCCTAAATTTATTAGGATTTTTAATACAAAGATTTTCCTAAATTAACATTGATACTTGCCATTTTTAATAGAATTTTTTTCACTTCATCTTCATTATAATAGAAATATTTTCCTTGATTATTATGTTCATTTGTCTTTAATTTAATATATATAACTTTAATATTTAATGACTCTAAATTTACTTTAATATTTAATGACTCTAAATTTCCAATATTAATATTTAGATAATATAAATGTATTTCTAAAGTAATTTAGAAATTGAATTGTTTAAAATTCTTTAATCTTCTATTTTCTATAAAAGATTATGAAAATTGTTAAATGTTTGAAGAAATATATTTATTTGAGATAAAGGAATTTATTGTCATTATTAAGTAGGGATATTATTTATTTTTGATGAAGTGATTATAGTTAAAAAAACACTCGCAATTAAAAAATACTATTTAAAAATATTAATATGATGAAGAAAATGAAAACATATCTTTATGCAAAGCTCGACTATGATATAAAATTATTAAACTAAATAAAAATAAATTCATTTTAAAATTTAATTATATATCAATTAAAATCTAATTTCATTCTAAAATTATACTAAATTCCAAATAAGTTATATATCAATTAAAATTAAAATTCATTCTAAAATTAAGCTAAATTGTAATATATGTTGGGTTTGGTGAAGCTCCAATTGGCAAGATTCTAAAAAAAAATCAATAAGGATGCCTTTGTCTAGATTGGCAAGTTTCTCTCACAGATAGATTTTTCCATTATTGAAGTGGAGACCATTTTATAAATAGTGTTGTGTGAATAGTATTTAAATTCAAAATTAATAAAGAGATTTCCCCTATTGTTGAAAGTGGATGTAGGCAATTGCTGAACTACTATAAAATTTGTGTCTTGTCTCGTGTTTCTTAATTTTTCTGTTTTCTATTTTGTTTCTTTACTCATTTTAATATTAACAATTGGTAGCCTGAAGCTCAGTGCTAGAAATTGGCGAAGAATTTTCAAAGCTATGGAAAAAAAATTAGCAGAGATGGAGGAAAATTGGGTGTTAGATCCTGATGAAGTGAGAGTTTTAGATGATGAAGATGTCGAAGTTGTTATGGAAGAGAGTCCCAACTAGGATGATTGGGTTCAAGCTCTCATGTCTTGGTCAAGTGGCTCTAGATTGAGTCATGATGAAGTGGGAGCTATTCATCAGATGTTTTTGGATGAAATAAATGATGAAGTTGATTCTATTATTGAAGAATTGCTTGGTAGTTTAGATTCAGAAGATTGGGCAACACAGAAGAAGAAAGTGTCATTTGTAGAGATTGTTGATATTTTTTATTATGAGGAGTATGACAATTTGAAGAAGAGCAATAAACGTAGAAAAAGGCAATGATCCAAAATGAGAAAGAAAACAATAGAGGAAGAAGGCACAGAGGAACCAGACGAGGGAAGTTCTGAAATTGCTCTGTGGATTGCTTTGGAGGAGAGTGAATCCCCATGTCATGGGGAAGTATCATGGGCTCCAAAAGAAAATCCCATGCCCAAGCCAGTTGCACATCTGGCATCAAAAGCTGAAAATGGCATTGCAAAGCTTGAGCCAGTCAAGCCTGTTCATGTAGAGGAGGACCTCTCTGAGGGGGAAGATGAACCCCAGGCAAGTGAAGATGAAGATGATCCTATGGAAGAGGTCAAAAATCGAGAGGCTGAAATAATGGTTTATGAAAATCCATTATTTGAGCCAGAAGGAGAAAAGATTTATGATAATCCACTCTTTGTTTATGGTGGTGGATATGACCATGAAGATCAGGATAATTACGACAGCCATGCATCCAACCGAAGTAATTCATCAAGTTTAGAGAGAGAGCCCATGGAGATTTTGAGTGTAGATCAATGCAAAGAAGTAATAGATTTTCATGGTGAGGTGAAAAAGCCGTAGTCTAAGGCTTTTTTGGGGAAAATGGTTAAAAACACCATTATTGATGGCTCACAGATTGTGGGAACTCCTTCTATAGTGAACAAAGCTCATCAAACATCATAAACTAGAGATGATGATGAAGACCTTGGTAGAGATAATACTCCTCACAGACTCCATAAGCATGCAGAACTAAAATCACATGATGTTGAGAAAGTCGCACCAAAGTAGAAGCCCAATGCAGAGAGCAACGGGGAAAGGCTGGAGTTAAATGGCTACATGGTAGAAGGAATGCGCACAGGAAAAGGGAAGGAGATGAATATTGTGGTTTCCTCCAAAACTCTCATCATAGCGTATGCAAGGTAGGGGCTAATGTTGGTGGTGTGGGAGGTTTTGGCGGTTTTTCTAGTAGTCGGTGATGATGTGGTGTCGTGGAATGCCATGATTGCAGGATATGCACACAACACCCAAATAGAAAAGGCAGCGGAGCTCTTTGGCATAATGCTGCCAAAAACTAAAGGTAAGAAACAAGTTTTGGATGTGACAAAGGACAAAGTAGTGGAGATAAGGCTAAAAAGGATGATTAAGAACCAGGGCAAAGATCCACCTATGGACTACAAGAGCGTGGATTTCTCTAGAAATGAAGATGTGGTTTTAAATCCTAAGGCATTATTGATGCAACCTTTCAATATGATGGTGGTCAGAAAGTCAACGCCCTTGTTCTCTGATGAGATAGGTGTCCCCTATGATGAGGCCAACGATTAGGTGGTGTTCAAACATTCAGTCGTATTCACATCGACCATTATGAGCAAGGTCTTGGCCAAGCCTACCATCAAGCTCTTTGATGTCATTGCTACAGAAGACTTCATTATAACAGAAAACAAAGTCTCTAAGGATTTTGAAGCGGCTTTCTGAGAACAAGGGCGGCGGCTTTTTGCAAAAATTTCCACGGGACCAGGTGTGGAGGGGCCTGCGGGGCCACGTCGGTACACCACGTGGCCTCTGCTGTCACTTCATAATTGTGAGTACCTGTGGATTGCAGGTACTCTACAAAACAATATTGTCCGTAGAAATTTTTGCCTTTTTTCTGTTCTTTTTTCATATCAACTTTTACAATAAAAATATTTCATCGTTACAAAACAAATTTTTTCATAAAAGAATTTTTGAAATTTTTTCGATGAATAAAATATTTAAAAATTGTACCAATGCCATAATGACAACTTGGGGCAATACGATTTATGGGCAATTTTTTTGCCCCATCGATGACTTGCTCCAAAATGGATAATTGACAATAATCTTAGGGTTTCGCTCTTCCGACGCATGGCGGGTTGGATTTGACCCAAAATGCTCCAAAATTGCAACTACCTTACTGGATCTGGAAACCACTCTTCAGCTTCAAACCCTCGTAGATTTGGCCTCAAATGTCCAATTTGGACGAAACAAAAGGAAAAATGACTTTCTCGAACCTTCGAACGCAATGGTGAGCTCAATTTTGCAAGCAAAGCTCTGATTTGAACCTGCAACAAAGAGCCACAAAATGGAACCTCCTCAGATCTGGAATCTCTCTTCAGAAAAAGACTCTCCAATGGCACCCAACCTGGTCTGATACCATGTTAGAATTGGCTATGGATGCCAAGATCTATGGACCAAATGGAAAGCACAAAAAGAGAGAGAAAATATGATATGACAAGAATAGACTATATTCAATTTCAATGATATGATTATGATTATGATTGTTTACAATGAGAGAGACCCCTTGGTTATATAGCCAAGGTGAGAACATCAAAGGGCATAAGATTATGACATGAGACAAATATGAAAAACTATCACCCTCAAAAGGTGGAGAGATAATCACATGATGTGTCAACAAAAGGTGGAAGTGATAAAGTAATGACATGTCAAGTCCACCAAAAGTGGAAAATCTCCAACAACCTCTTATGTGGTCCCTAAGTAAAACTTAACTAAGGTGTAATCATGACCTAGGACAAGGTACAACACATTTAATTACACCAACAGAGATAAAAGGAATTTATTGCCATTATTAAGTAGGATATTATTTATTTTTGATGAAGTGATTATAGTTAAAAAACACTCACAATTAAAAATACTATTTAAAAATATTAATATGATGAAGAAAATGAAAGCATCTCTTTATGCAAAGCTCGATTATGATATAAAATTATTAAACTAAATAAAACTAAATTCATTTTAAAATTTAATTATATATCAATTAAAATCTAATTTCATTCTAAAATTATACTAAATTCCAAATAAGTTATATATCAATTAAAATTAAAATTCATTCTAAAATTAAGCTAAATTGTAATATATGTTGGGTTTGGTGAAGCTCCAATTGGCAAGATTCTCAAAAAAATTCAATAAGGATGCCTTTGTCTAGATTGGCAAGTTTCTCTCACAGATAGATTTTTCCATTATTGAAGTGGAGACCATTTTATAAATAGTGTTGTGTGAATAGTATTGAAATTCAAAATTAATAAAGAGATTTCCCCTATTGTTGAAAGTGGATGTAGGCAATTGCTGAACTACTATAAAATTTGTGTCTTGTCTCGTGTTTCTTAATTTTTCTATTTTCTATTTTGTTTCTTTACTCATTTTAATATTAACAATTGGTATCAGAGCCTGAAGCTTAGTGCTAGAAATTGGCGAAGAATTTTCAAAGCTATGGAAAAAAAATTAGCAGAGATGGAGGACAATTGGGTGTTAGATCCTAATGAAGTGAGAGTTTTAGATGATGAAGATGTCGAAGTTGTTATGGAAGAGAGTCCCAACTAGGATGATTGGGTTCAAGCTCTCATGTCTTGGTCATGTGGCTCTAGACTGAGTCATGATGAAGTGGGAGCTATTCATCAGATGTTTTTGGATGAAATAAATGATGAAGTTGATTCTATTATTGAAGAATTGCTTGGTAGTTTAGATTCAGAAGATTGGGCAACACAGAAGAAGAAAGTGTCATTTGTAGAGACTGTTGATATTTTTTATTATGAGGAGTATGATAATTTGAAGAAGAGCAATAAACGTAGAAAAAGGCAATGATCCAAAAGGAGAAAGAAAACAATAGAGGAAGAAGGCACAGAGGAACCAGATGAGGGAAGTTCTGAAATTGCTCTATGGATTGCTTTGGAGGAGAGTGAATCCCCATGTCATGGGGAAGTATCATGGGCTCCAAAAGAAAATCCCATGCCCAAGCCAGTTGCACATCTGGCATCAGAAGCTGAAAATGGCATTGCAAAGCTTGAGCCAGTCAAGCCTGTTCATGTAGAGGAGGACCTCTCTGAGGGGGAAGATGAACCCCAGGCAAGTGAAGATGAAGATGATCCTATGGAAGAGGTCAAAAATCGAGAGGCTGAAATAATGGTATATGAAAATCCATTATTTGAGCTAGAAGGAAAAAAGATTTATGATAATCCACTCTTTGTTTATGGTGGTGGATATGACCATGAAGATCAGGATAATTACGACAGCCATGCATCCAACTGAAGTAATTCATCAACTTCAGAGAGAGAGCCCACAGAGATTTTGAGTGTAGATCAATGCAAAGAAGTAATAGATTTTCATGGTGAGGTGAAAAAGCCGTAGTTTGAGGCTTTTTTGGGGCAAATGGTTAAAAACACCATTATTGATGGCTCACAGATTGTGGGAACTCCTTCTATAGCGAACAAAGCTCATCAAACATCATAAACCAGAGATGATGATGAGGACCTTGGTAGAGATAATACTCCTCACAAACTCCATAAGCATGCACAACTAAAATCACATGATGTTGAGAAAGTCGCACCAAGTAGAAGCCCAATGCAGAGAGCAACAGGGAAAGGCTGGAGTTAAATGGCTACATGGTAGAAGGAATGCGCACAGGAAAAGGGAAGGAGATGAAGATTGTGGTTTCCTCCAAAACTCTCATCATAGCGTATACAAGGTAGGGGCTAATGTTGGTGGTGTGGGAGGTTTTGGAGGTTTTTCTAGTAGTCAGTGATGATGTGGTGTCGTGGAATGCCATGATTGCAGGATGTGCACACAACACCCAAATAGAAAAGGCAACAGAGCTCTTTGGCATAATGCTGCCAAAAACTAAATGTAAGAAACGAGTTTTGGATGTGACAAAGGACAAAGCAGTGGAGATAAGGCTAAAAAGGATGATTAAGAACCAGGGCAAAGATCCACCTATGGACTACAAGAGTGTGGATTTCTCTAGAAATGAAGATGTGGTTTTAAATCCTAAGGCATTACTGATGCAACCTTTCAATATGATGGTGGTCAGAAAGTCAACGCCCTTGTTCTCTGATGAGATAGGTGTCCCCTATGATGAGGCCAACGATTAGGTGGTGTTCAAACATTCAGTCATATTCACATCGACCATTATAAGCAAGGTCTTGGCCAGGCCTACCATCAAGCTCTTCGATGTCATTGCTACAAAAGACTTCATTATAACGGAAAACAAAGTCTCCTCGCCAGAGGGACTTTGAAGCTTTTGGAGAATGAAGAAAAAGATAGAGGAGTTTGATGGGGATGACAGTGACAACGGTTACATGTTGAGAAATTTTAGTGATACTTTTGTTGTTTCCCTCTTGACTATCAAAAAAGTTTTGTGGGATGTGTCTGCCAGGGTGGAGGTGTATGAGCATGCCGATAAATATGAAAAAGCATCATTCCTTATGTGGTGCTTGCATTGGTTTGAGTGGGAGTGGTCGCATGAGCAGGAAAATAAGCTTATGTTTGCAAGTGTAGTATTTGAAGATATTTTTTACTCTCATTTGATTTGGCGAACACTCATTCGAAGTGTGCTTGAACTGATTCTAGTTAAATTAAAATCTTCTCAAGGTATAGTTATGATGTAAATACCTGTAGTGGGGGAGATCTCTGAGCAGTAATTTGGTCTACAAGTGGGAGATTGTTGGGTTTGGTGAAGCTCAAATTGGCAAGATTCTCAAACAAATTCAATAAGGATGCCTTTTGTCTAGATTAGCAAGTTTCTCTCACAGATAGATTTTTCCATTATTGAAGTGGAGACCATTTTATAAATACTGTTGTTGTGTGAATAGTATTGAAATTCATAATTAATAAAGAGATTTCCCTTGCTATTGAAAGTGGATGTAGGCAATTGTTGAACCACTATAAAATTTGTGTCTTGTTTCATGTTTCTTAATTTTTATGTTTCTATTTTGTTTCTTCGCTCATTTTAATATTAACAATATACAAATTCTAATTTCTAAAATTCATAATAATATTAAACTAAATTCTAATTTCTAAAATTCAATTAAAATTTGATATATAGCTTAGATTTCATTCTAAAATTATTAAACTAAATTAAACTAAATTCATTTTAAATCTAAACTAAACAAATTCATTCTAAAATTAAACTAAATTTCAATTTCTAAAATTCATTTTAAAATTAAACTAAAATTTGATATATAACTTAGATTTCATTTTAAAATTATTAAAATAAGAATAAAATTTAAAATGTTGAATATTACATTTAAATTTTGTTGAATAAGATATTGATAACATTTCTTATAATTTGAAGAAAATAATACCTTTGGATTATTAACTATTAATTTAAAAATGAATTATTAAGAAAAAATTGACTTCTCATTTATAAGGGTTAGAATAACAATTAAAGATTTTCAAGGAAGGAAAATAACAATTAAAGGAAAATACAATATCAGCATTGGACCGGCACTGATAAGCCTATGTCGTAAGTTTCCCAAAACCAGGCACTGGACAATCATGTATAACAGAGTAAAACCCTGTTGGTTTCCCAGAAACACAACAATATCTAGTAAGGAATATAATTAAAAAAACAAGATATCCCCAAAATAAATATGTTAAGAATAGTTGGAAAAACATTAAAAAGCCCAAAGATCGAGACAAAAAGCTAAAAGAAAGCTCAATATATTGAGCAGCAAATTTTCATGCAGCAGATGCAACAGAGAAACTCGAAGAGATTTGAAGCGAAATTTTAGCTTAGGGAAAGAAGAGGTTGCACGATTTCCTCAGCTGTTTATATGAAGTTTACTCGTACATATCTTTCTTTGCTGAGAAGCAGGTGGTGCATCTACTTTCATGCGCTTTCTGCGCCGCGTCTGGCAATTTTCCGTGAGTAAAACAATACACGTCCATTTCGTGTTTTGAAAGCCACGAAACGAATTTGCAAAGTAGATAAGTAGCCCGAAACCTATAAAAATCGTATTGAAGGCAGCGATTTAAAAGTTTGGAACTCTGGAAGGACTTTTGAGTGGACGGAGATATCTTGATTGTTTTCGAAGTTTTTCTCTGTAGCGATTCTGAAAGAAAGTAAGTGAACCGTCCCCTATTTTCTTGTGCCACTCAGCAGCTCAAAAGAATTTTACAGAGCAGCTGTGGGTCGATCTCCAAGACCAAAATCGTCATGCTTTTATAGAGACACTCAGACTCTCCCTCATGGAAAATGTTTCCCTCACTATTGAGAAAGGATTACGAAGTAATCATTAAGAAGTAGCATGAATAAAAGATTGAAAAACATACCACAAACTCTTCGGGAACCGCTGCTGCACATGAATTCTTGCTGCTCAGAAATTGGCAATGTTAGAAATGCATCTTCTATGGTAGTGTTTAAAGTATTTTTGGCATCGATGGTGTTATTAATTTTCTGAACTTTTCTTTTTGAGGCAGCTCATACAGACTTAGTGGTGTTGTCAGATATTTTCCTTTCTGAATGGGACGGCATCATGCAGACTTTATTGAGTCGAATATTTGAATATCAGACCTTAAATCAGACGTTACACGGTAATATCTGGCAGATTATTTATGGGACGCTTTATTCTCCTCATGACAGCTCGCTTTATTCCCTTAGTGACAGTGACAGTCAGCAAGGACAGCAATTTTAATGTGACTCGTTTTTGCTGACTGGAGGTTTTTGCTGTTATTGTAGCGCCTCTCGGTGTAATAAATTGACAAATTATGTGATGCCCGCGCACCAATAAAACATGACTTAGTGCACCATTATCAGTCTCATTTTTTTGGGGTCTTTTTTGGATACCTAAACAAAAAACATGTTGATGTGGCTTTATATTGATGATATGGCCCTAAAACGAAATATAGAAGCACGTTGTCAAATAAACTATTGTACAAAATTGGGAGTGATTTGAAATTTCCAAGGCAAAGTTAGGGTGCTCCACTATGGGCCCCTCTCCCCTAATATGTAATATATGTATGGTAGTAATATAATTTATACACTTTGAATATGGTGGAAAATTAAAAACAATATTAAATTCTTTGCTTTTTTTTTATAAAGTGTTTTATGTTTTTTTAATATTATTTTTATTTATTTCATATCAGATTCATGACGGATCAAATCTTTTTGTAAAAAAAATCTATTCTTTACTTTTTTTTCTTTGTATAAAATATTTTATGTTTTTCTAATATTATTTTTATTTATTTTATATTAAATTCATGGAAAGATCAGATCTTTATTCTAATAAAAATAATCTTGTATATAAATATTATCGACTGATTGAAAATAACAATAAATAAACAAAATTGCGCGGAACACACGAAGGAGAGTAGTTGGCGTCTGAGGTATATAAGCAGTAATCGTTTACTCACAGAATACCGAAGTACTCTAATTTCGATGTTTATGTTAATGTTTAAAATCATTTCATAATCTTTACATTCGGGTTTCTGGTGGCAATAAAGGTTGAATATAACTATAAATAAACGAAATTGCGCGGAACACGCAGAGAAGAGTAGTTGGTGTGTGAGGTATATAAGCAGGAAATCCTTTACTCAACGAATACATAACCTTTGCAGTTGCTGCCATGGCGAAGAGCATATTATATATGTTTCTCTTGACTTCTTTGCTCACGGCCTCTTTTGCTTTTGCTTCTGAAGATGAAGATGGTAATAATAATATTTATTCTTCCCTCCCATCATTAGCAGATTAACAATAACTGCCTTATATGCCGATTTCTAACATGTTGATGACTCCAAGGTCCCGGATCGAATCACTAGATTTCCACGACTCTAATTTGGCCCCAGGTGTCCTGCCACAGGGATAATGCCGGGCCATGGAGGAAGATGCAGAATGCATCCAATGCCCAGATCACACAGGACTTGCATTGGCCTGTTGGCAGTTATGATCAATGCAATTCCAGCCGTGGATCCAGTCCCACATCTCTTTGTCCAGCACGGTAAAAGCATAGATGTCTCATCTCCATCATCTCGCAGTCAGATCAATCTGTGTGAAGTTAGGGTCATCCATGGCCCAGCCATGAGCCGTCCCCACGGTTGCAGCACACAAACGGCTGAAAAGCTCCCTTGATACATGACCAACTCCTACTCTGATGCACCCTACCATTGTCGAGGCGGAGGGAACAAAACAACAAACCATTTTGACAGACCAAGACAAACAAACCTTTGCCAGCCCAAACCGTAGCAGAGCTGGCTTTCCAAGGTGCTGGCTCTGTTCCATTGGTCCTCGGTCTCTGAACCCACCCCAGGCTCAAGAGGTGGGACTTGCGGGCTGATCCCCACCCTAGCGACTAGTCTCACCCCTCAGCCTCACCCCTGCACCCAAGCAAGAGCTACTGGGTCACAAGGCTATGAGACACTCCCTATAGTATCAAAACTTTCTTATTATTAAATAAGTATTAATATCCATACTTATAAAATAAAATAATGCTAAAGATTGTGATAAGTATTAATAAACTGATGTTAAAATAAGTATAAACATGCATTGGTTTGTTTTGTTATTATTATTATTATTATTGATAAATAAGCATTATGTAGATGCATATAAAATAAGGTGATGTGATGATTGTACATGGTTATTTGAAATATGTGATTATTTAAAAAATAAAAGTGTTTTAAAGATTTGAAATGAGAATGCATTTTTATTTTAGGGTTAAATTAGATTTACTAATTATACAAAGTAATTGAATGTAAATAAATTTAGATTAAATAAATATTTTGGTTTGAATTGATAATATTAACCAATATCAAATAGAAAGTACAATCACACTTTAGTGCTACTTTTGGAGAATGAGGGAAAAGGGGAGTAGGTTGAATAATGTTATAGTTTTTTTTACTAGTATTGAACTGTTACCGTGAATATGATGTTATGGGTTGTTGGTTTTGTCAATGTTGATGGTTGGGTGGGTCTCTGATAGGAAAGTAATGGTTGAAATAGAAGATAGGTTCTCACTTTTGGAGCTTGTGACTCTTCTATAACTTAGATGATCTCTAACCACCCACCAAGGGGAAAATCATTTTTTTTTGTGATCTCTCATTGAGGCAACAATGTCAATTAAGTGACAACATCGCTAGGGTAGAAAAGATTAGTGTATGGGATGGGGGACCTTACCTTAAGTCTTATCAAACAATCAATCTTGCCCTTAGAATAGTAGGGGTCCCTTAGAAATGTAGGGTTCATCCAAGCCTACTCTCTCATTGGTGTCTCAACTCTTGACCCTATAGGCCTTCGGTGGTGGGGTCTTGACTTTTCTATGGAAATGGAAAGTTTGAGTTGATTAGCTAATTCGCCAACAACCACCCCATCTATCTATCTATCTGAAAGACCAACAACAACACTAGAAAAGAGAATCTCAATATTTTCAATTGCCCCACCTATGATCTAAGGCTTTGACCCAAGGAAAAGTAAGCATCACTACTTGCAGGAGCATAGGAAGATCCTATCAATGAAGCAATCACTAGGATCCATTTCTATAGCACATGACATCCTTACTAAAACTATTTACCATTGAGCTATGTATGCTCGTGCAGTGAGACAAGGACGTTTATGTCGACGTTCTACTTCATTCTCATTGTCTACATCATAGGCTTCTAATTGTGCAGTGAGTCGAGGATGTTTATGTCGACGTTCTACTCCATCCTCATGGTCTGCATCATAGCCTTGGTCAAGCTTATCACAAACTCTCCTTGCTTGGCATTGCACATCAAAGAGAAAATAATCCAGCAAACCTTTTCTAAGCATCTCATCAGATTGCAAGTTATTGATATTTAGAAGAGCATGTACTAGAGCAAAATAAAATCTGGTGTTGTCTACAACATCATTATGACTTTCTTACATATTAGCAGTATTACCAGCATCACCTGTACAACAAACATTCAATCAATATTGTAAATGAATATTATATTAGTTTAGATATTGATGAAATAATATCTAATAATAATATTTATTATATTATTATATTAGCTAATATGCTAATATTATTATATGTTATTATATATAATAGGGTTATAACATTTTTGCTCACCTATTTTGCTGGTTATTTTATATAATATTATTTGTATAAGGCATTTTTGAATAGTGTAAATGATTTAGTTTTTCTTATATAATAGCTTTTAATATTATTTTTGCTTTTTTAGATTTTAAAATCAATTTAATTATAAAAAAATTAAAACTAAATACTTAGTGTAATGTAATTACATCGAGAGGTGTTATACAGTGAAAGCAATGAAGGAATATTCTATGTAAAGTTTTTGAAGCTCATTGAAAATGAGAGGTAGGTGGAAGTCATGTGCTACTTTTGCTCTTGTTGGAATTCGTATAAACAGGTTACTTTGTATTTTATATTAAAAAATCTTCCAATAAAATATATACATATACATATGAAAAATGGAAATATTAAATTTATTGAATAGATTGTTTACTACACATTTTTTATATTAAAACATATTGTAATATTTTACAAAGATTAAGTTAAATAAATTTAATATTTCAAAAATGAATTTATTGAATAGATTGTTTAATACACATTTTTATATTAAAATATATTTTAATATTTTGCAAAGAGGAAGTTAAATAAATTTAATATTTCAAAAATGTCATTTTATTCATTAAATTTGTTGACTTAATTTAATATAAATTAAATATTGGAAAAATACCATTGACTATACATATTAAGGTTACATTTTCAATTTTTAAGATGAAATAGTTGCAATTTTTTTCCACTAAAAATTAGGTGAATGAAGCAAATTAACAAATGCTAAATTGAGTTTTTTTTAAGATTAAAATTAAATTAGTTATAATTCAATTGAATTTAAATTTATAAGATTTAAAATATAAATTATTTTTAACATTTTGTATTAGTATATATTAGCAAATACTATATTTTTATGTAGGATGTAGTTCTTTTTCCTTTGTCTTATAGTTATAGTAATGTTGCTTTTGTAAAAATAATTTAAATGATCGTCCAATAGTTAAGTCAAACATATACTTATTATTAATTTTTATATGTTATTTGCATTGGATTAAAAATATTTTTTTAAATACAAATATATTTTAATTAAATCATTTCTATTTTTAACATTATTAACTAAACACTTATTAGTTACAATAAAAAATAACAAATGGATACTATTCTTTATATTGAAAAAAAATGGACGCAATATTAAAAAACCAACTCAGCATTGCTCGTGATGGCGCACAAATTGGCCCAACCTATTCTTGTAGGTAAAAGGTGGGGAAATTTTCTAAAATGGGGGAGAAAATATTGGAGGGGAGAAAAGATTGGAGTGAAGGATAACGGATTCTGAAAAATGGTTCTTGATACGAGATGAAAAACAAGCAAACAAATCAGCCAAGCCAAAACCAAAACCAAATTCTCAAAAACAATTCTTGATACAGATTTGTTTGTTTGATTGGTTAGTTGTTGGGGAAAAATAGATAGATCATTCACAATTTTTAGATAGGAGGAACTACATAAAAAAGAACGAATGCAAGCATACAGGGAACAAGAACATTAGTAGGTTTTTATGCCTGAGATGCGAATTTTGGAGTCAGTAGACGGTGAACTGCATTAACTTGTTTAGATTTTCCCATCTCTAACTTCTCTTTCAACCAAGTTTCAAAGGGTTGTGTGAGAGGTGCTCGTCTCATTGTACAGGTATGTCAATTAGTATGTTTCTTTATTCTTTTTTTGAATTTATTATAGAGTGTTTGTTTACTATTCTTCTACTCCACTCTCTCACCCTTGCCATTGAGAGGAATTGCACCTCATTGAAATTGAACCCGTGACCTTCAATTTAGCAAAACAACTTCATGTCAAAAAATTTGTATTGCATTCTTGATTGCAATGAGAGAAAACAATGCCGCAAAATAGTACTGGAATGGAAAATTGAAATCTGCACAGATAAGATTGATTTACTCTTGCAAATCTCATTGTGAGCACAAGAGGCATCAGTGGAGTAGTTGTTTGTGCACAAGGACAATTGAAAGAGGAAACATGAGATTTTATTGTATAGGAAATCATGGAAGTCATTACTCGCACTGATTCTTTTCGATTAAACTCGTTTTAAATGCAAATAAAGTGTAGAAAGAACAATTCTTTGGATCTGTTCAATTTTGTGAGTGAAATGTTTTAGGATGGTTTTTGAATAAAAAATGCACTCAAATCTTATTATTTTGGTATATTTTTGGTGTTATGGTAGATTGGATTAGCAATCGCAATTCGATATGCACTAACTAGACAAGCATTTAATCTGAACCCCAATGAGGTGGAAGTACTATTGTTTGATTACCCATCACATCAGTAGTGCTTGCTTCCTTTGCTAGCTAAAATGTAAGTTTTTTGTGCAATATTTTTTATCAGTACTCAAAAATAGAGACAGAGAATGTATGCAGCAGCAACACTGTGAAATTACATAGGAACTTAGATCCATTGAAAAACAACAACTACAACTTATACAAGTTTTCTATGTATTTGCATGCAAACTCATTTTATTTATATGCATATTTGTAGTCTGAAAAAAAAAGATTTTTGTGTGAATGCAAGCATTCATAGTATGCTAAAATAGAGCATAATCCAAACACAGAGCATTTGAAGGAAGGGAAAGTGAAACAAAATCTTATTCAACAAGTTTCACGAAGCATCCTATATTAAATGTTTTTTTCGGAAAGGTTACACAATTCATACCTGACGAATTTCACACCCAACGAAACCATTTAACTATCCTTCCATTCAAGCCCATTTTGCTGCCTATTAGAATCCATAAAGTTTGAGACAAGATGAAGGAATTACTGCTATAATGGTTGCACCCTTATGTAACCACACTGACAATTGACATTCTAATTCACTAAACAACTATTTTTCTACCTCCTAGTGCCCTCATTCTAATTCTTTTAGTGCCCTCACTCTGATTCTTTCAATGCCTTGAATCTGATTCTTTCATGGAGGTCAATAAGTGTTAGCAAAAGGTTTGCACTGCACAACTCTCAAGGAGATTAACATGTATCCCAAGTACGCAACCCCATAACTCTACATAGAAGTGATTTAGAGTATAATCATAATATTACACAACACAATATGACGACCCTACCCACCATTAGATTTAGCAATGTGCAGTCACATTTGGGAATTGCACTCAAACTAAATGTAGAGCATGCAATAAATGATTACAAAGATCAAACAAAAAATGCAAGCAATATCTACTTGAATTGAAGTAGAAATTGAAGAATTATTTCATACAGTTTTTTTTGTAGACTATGAATCCAATTAGAAGAGCACAAGCTAGGGTTTTAGTGAGACTAATTACTAATTATTATAGAAGCGGAACTTGCTTAATGATCAACAGCCTTTCAAGGCTAGAAAGGAGACATTATTTTAAAACTATGTAACACGCCAATTGGATTGTCAAAATTAGACAATAATGTATTCTATTTTTTCAACTTTAGAATATTCTACAATACTTTGATGGACTGAGTTGAAGTAACCGCTTGGATTAGCATTATTATTATTTAACAAATTATTATTTTAATTGATGAAGTATCTTTTAATTAATTTAGAAGTGTCAATTTTATAGCTTTGTCAACCATAGTCATGGTGACAACTTTGTGCCACAACTTATATAATCATAGTAGAAAGTGGTAGGTGGTAAGTTCTCAATGTTAGGGCTATCCTTAGTCTACAACCTATATTTCAAGGGTTCATTTGTAATATCTTTGTCTATGTGTCCCTTTTTGGAATCAAAAACTCTATAGTTCATACACCAATGATAGAGAGAATTCATCATCTTATCTTATATGAGATCTTCAATCATGTTTTTAAACCATGACTATTCATCAAGCTTATAATTTTAAGGTAATATGATTATAATAGAAAGATAAAAAA
>VDFB02333204.1:0-14491 GCA_007258455.2 Sequoia sempervirens | reverse complement strand
AAAACTGTTTATCCTATGGTTTGGAGCTATTTCACTATTAAAATGAAATTTCAACTGATTTTTTTTAATTTTTTGATTGGAAGCTCTTATTTTTGCTGGTGTTTTTTTTTCTATTTACAAATTGTTTTGGCAACCAGTAGAAAATGAAGAGACGAGAATTTTTGCAGGCTTCTAATGTTTTCAATTTGTAGACATGTCTTGGCAATAAGAGTTCTGGTGGGTAGGTGGAAACATGTGCCTTGTCTCTGCTATCACATTTTGCATACATGCCTAACATAACAGTTTCCCTTAAGGAATTTCACTTCTATTATGTTTAATGAATCTCCATACCCTATTCTAAAGCTACCATTTTGGTATAGGGAGGGAGGATGCTGCTAAAGTTTGTGGATTTCAGCTTTACAACTGCCAATTGTGTTTACTGAAGTTTCTAAAGCCTTTTCAACACATCCAAATTGTGAATATCTTGCAACCATTGCAGCAACTTTAGCCTGCTTTGCTAGATTCATTTGGTGAAATAGTTCATTGTTTCTCCTCAATGTAGGTGTAATGGTAAGCTACAACTTTCTTTTGTTTTGTTTGGTAAGCTGTAATTTTGATGATAGTTTCTTGAAAATGCTTTTAAGTCTTCTCAATGGAGATTCTTCAGCAACTAGATCATGTTTTAAATCAACCAAGAAGAAATTCAGCGAGTTGCCTTGCAATTAGAACTACAAATTCTCATATGGATATCAAAGAAAGAAATGGATCAATGAAGGAGAGTGAGCACTCACTATACAAGGGGCTGGGTATAGTTTATTTCTTCAAGGACAAAAAAATTCTAGTCACAAGCGCAACAGGCTTCATTGCAAAAGGTATTCAAACTTATGCTTGTTTAAAATGAGATCAACTATATTTTATTTGGTAACTATTTTTTGGTAATACCAAGATTCTATACAGAATTAGAATCCAGTATCTCTTGTTTACACCAATTGGGTTTGGATTTGAATCAATGCATGATAGAGTTTACAAAATAGAGTTGAATGTTGGATTACTTCTCCTCAAAAAATCTTTAAAAGAAAAGAACGAATAGATCATTTCATTGACAAAATAATTAGTTAACTTTTTCCGCTCATCTTGTTTTAATTTGTTTTAGTGGAATACAAAGTTATTTCTACTGTGAGGATGTTGCATTGATGCCTTCTCTGTGAAAGGGATTTGTTTCCATGGAGATTGTTGTCCTTCCTTTTGGTGTTAAAGAATGTGTTTTGTTTTAGATAAATCTAAATCCATATTTGGTCATTTGCAGTGGTGATTGAGATACTAAGGACACAGTTGACCACAAGTTGGAAATTTCTTCTTGATCATGAAGGCTAAAGATTCATAGACTGCATTGTTAAGGATGAAGATTGAAGTAAGTTATGATGTTCATTTTTCCATGGATTATATAATATTATGACTATCTATGTACAATAAAGAGAATAGAAAAAAAGTATTGGTGTGTAAATTTTGTCCGTTTGATAATAATTTCATATGGGATTCCTACTACTTTTTGGGAGAGCCCTCAGGGTACTCCATTTCATTTGCCTTTTAAGTCGTATAAATCCAACAATAAGGTAGAAATTTCAATTATAATTACTCATGAGCTAACTATGATGTTGGAGAATGTGACATATCCTTTAAATTTTTCTTTCTTAGTGAACATTGAGTCTAATTTAGCTATGTCAAGAGGTGAAGGAGCACCAAAGGATATTTGTCTAATGCTTTCTCACCCAGATATATGATGATCTCTATATATTTTTTGAATGAAGGTACCATTATTCTTTGAGAAACATCTCTATTGTAGACATCTGAAAATTGGACTTGATGTTTGTAGGATTTGGAGTTAATATTGGCATATAAGTGTTGATTTGTAGTAAGTGTTGCTTTGCAGTAAGTGTTGCTTTGCGCTTTGACATTGGAAACAATTACCATATTCTTTTGGAGCAATGTACATGAATTGAGTGACTTGAATCTTAAAGTGACCAAGGCTTATGTGTCCTTTAGTGGTGGGTGGTTGATGGATGATATGTTCTCTTTCCTTCTCTACACAAGATCTATTTATGAATCCACAGATTTTATGGCCAATTTTATGGCCAATTTTATGTCCTCTATAGGTTTTATGTATTTTGCAGGTTTTACTAGAAAAATCTTTGTTTGCACAATATCTAAAAAAAATTCAAATATTATTTATGATCCCCATCTAAGTCTATGTTATTGATTAGCTATGTATATTAAAAATAAACCATAATGATTTGTGTTATTGTTTAACTCTGCATAATTTTTTTCTCTTTATCAATTACTTCCAATATTTCCCTAGGTAGGGACTCCAGCTATGGCACAACTCTTGTTTCCAAATGAATTCATTCAAGAAATTGCTAGCATCTTGGAGACTACCATAGGCTTTTGTTTTGTTTTACTGTCGAATCCTTGACATTTAGAGTCTAGACTTTAGATTTGAACTCTTTGATTTGCTTGTCAATTTAAAGGCTAAATTCATAATTAACCTTTGAAAAAGTACTTCATTGTTAACTTACAATCATTGATTACCATGCCATTTAACATGTTCTCAAATGCTACTTTGAGATAGCCAGCAACCATGCCATTTGAGTTATTTTTGCTGCTTTGAGATAATTGGCAACCAGTTTTGCAGATCAGGTCTTCCTTTGCAATTAAGGAATCTATTGGTTACCAACCTTAAGCCCACAATCCATAAAGCCTATAGGATCCTTATTTGTGGACCTAATTATTTAGGTACATGTCATTTCTCCCTAAAAACAGATGAGGTTTTGTTCAAAAATCAAATAAAAATACAACCATTGATCTTTTTCAAATAATTGGTATTGTCACATCAGCTCACAATCAATGCATTTCTTCCAAATGCTTCTAATAATCGTTTACAAAATTCAAGCTTCTTACTCAGAGAAAAAGCACTTGCACTCTTGTGATTTATAAATTCTTTCATCACTTGAATGGGCTCTTCTTTCTTTGCTGCTATTTTTAATCTAAGAACAATGATTTACAAAACATAACTAGCACGATGTCCAAGGTATGTAGTTTGCTTTCGTTAGTTATTAATTGTGAATTGCTACAGTTGTTAAAAGGTGAGTTTTTCACAAGCCATTAGAGTTATGTATTAGGATTTTATATGTTGGCCTAGTAAAATCTGAACTAGGTATTAATTTTTCCCTAAGGTGTATTTTGTAAACACTTTGCACCCTATTCCTATTAAAGCTTTAGCTAAACATTAACCTTTCAAAACAACCATAAAATAATAGAGATGACAATGAAACAGGCTCTAATCAAGATATCATAAAGGTCATTCCTTGGGCCATGAAAAAGCAAAGAGGTCAATTGTTTTCTCTATTAAGTAAAAGGGATAATAGGGCTCCCTACTTTAAAGAAACTAAGTGGCTAAAGAAAAATGAGTCCCAAGGAGACCACACAGAGCAGCCAAGAAAATAGACTAATAGCAAAACACCCAACCGACCAACAACAACAAACCAACCACAAAGCACCAAGAACAAGAGCTAACAAGGAGGAGAGTAGCCCAATCCCTAAAGATTGATCATTGCTTCCCATTCCTCTTATAGTTGAAAAATAATGTCCTTGAGGGAGTCAACATCACCACTAGACTCACTACCAATAGTAGTCATCTTCTTCTTTGCTTTGTCCCTAGTCAACTACTCAAGAATTTTCATACTTGAAGTTGTACAATCCAAGCATTGTTTAATCAAATGAAATCAATTGTTAAGGAAATAATTGATAATCAATTTGAATATGTCATGGAAGAAATTATAGATGCTAAAAAGAAAAACATAGTGGGTCATTTCTTTATAACAACTAAAGGCATTGAGGGGAAATGCTATCTTCATTGTGAATAGAGATTTGTTCTGAAGGTTGTTTAATTCAAGCCCACATGCCAAAACCCCATCAGCCTAAGGCTATTGGCTCATGAATATACAAAGGATAAATATAACTAAAGAGCAAAATGAATTCATCTTCACCAAATCAAGACAAAGGTTTGGCAATTGGAGCTAATCCTCAAGGAGATAGAATCCCTAGACATGGAAGCATTTGAGGGCTACTTTTAAAACACACATTAGACTATTTTGAGTCCTAGGATGTTGACCCCAAAATGTCAAAGGGGGGTTGTTCTTTACAAATGAAATTCAAAACCCTTTTATAAGAAAATTATTTGAGTATGTTGTATACTTTGTTGGAAATATTTCCATTGATGTTAAGAAGTTATTCATTATTGTTATCATTGATAAATAAACGAGAGTATTGAAAATGTTATCATTGATGTTAAAAAGGGTTTTGTTGTCTAAGCATAGTATTGTTGATGTATGGACGAGATTGTTGGAAATATTGTCATTGATGTCAAAGGTTGACAAAGTCATCTTTGATACCCAAGTATTTAATGTGGAGATCAATGGAATATCTTTTCAAGCTACATGAACAAGATTGTTGAAGTCAAAGAGTTTGTTGAGATTATTGAAATTGATTGTCATTGATATCAAAGGAGTATGAGAGATATTAAAAAATCATTATAATTGATATCAAGTGAGATCCATGTCAAGAAAATCATAAAAGGCCATAGGCCACAAATCGATGGACAAGTTGGTAATATACAAGATTAGGGAAAATCAAATTACAAGTACAAATTAATGAAGATGAAGATATAGGAGTAATATGCATGATCACTGGAGTAGTGATAAAGATGATGAGTTAGCACCAAAGAAGATGAGATGTTTTATCATTGGAAATGAACACAACTTCATGTTATGCACTCTAATTATGGCAAACCTTATTTAAGGTATGGCAGTGTTAAAATTGGAACAAATTCATAGTGGCTAATCCTCATAAAGTTGGCCAACTTATATCCTAGAAGAACCCTATGTTGGTGCCAAAACAAAGAGGCGGAGATTATATATATAAGCAACCATTTATATAAATGAAGCAACAATTAAATAAAGTTGACAATGAGTAGTAATAATCACTTAAAAGACATCGAATAATGTTAAGGAGCAGCAATATATCATAAGAAGTGATTCTATTATTTAAGAAGACAACTAATATAAATAGAAGCAATGATTAATATAAAGACAAAAGAAAATAAAATAAAAATAGAAAAAGACAAAAAGTCATAAAATTGTCTTATCTACAATTAAGATATATAAAATCTGCATTGATCCCATGAAAAAATACATCACTTATTTAAAAGAAGGTAGCACTTTAATCAATACAAAATACAACACTAATAGGACGAATTCATTAGTGAAGGCTTGCTGTTTAAAAAGCATATAGGACAAATATTGAATAAGACCAAAAAAAAAAAAGACAAAATTTGTCTTCTCTAATTTGTAAGTAAAAGGAAGTGATTCATTATAGACAAGAATTAAGATGCGTTATGCTTATGTTTTAAAAGGCAACAATCGGGTTTTGAAAAGTATAATTAGTAAGTGAAAAAGGTAGAATTAGAAATAAAGAGGCAGCATAGGGAATAGTTAAAAAAGGTTATGTTCTTTTTAAAGGGATATCACCTTTCAAAAGGATGTCTTCCTTCATAATGAGACATGAAGATATAAAGGGAAGTAAGAAAAGGAATGAGAGATGTGAGGATTAAAAAGAATATATCAAGAAGACACTCAACTCTACAAATGAAGGTTTAAGAGGCAGATATAGAAGAGAGATCCATGAAAATATAGAAGAAAAGATCATATTGATATAAAATTTATGCAGAGATAAAGAAGAAGATTATGCAGACTTGAGAGATATAAGCAGATTGGTGAATGGAATTTCATGCAAGGTTAAAGGAGGATTTTTTAGCAGAGATATGAAGCATATTGGAGAGAGTTTTATGAGAGGTATGTATGTGGAAAGAATATGCAAGCATATGTAATCATACAAGTACATTTATGTTATGAGAAAGAGGTGAATTATGGAGTGAAAGATTGTAATGCCCATCATCCATTGAAGAAGAAACTTAAAGGGTGGTACTTTTTACTTTGGAAGTTGGTGCTTCCTAAAGGAGATATTGGTGCCTCTAGTAGGTTGGTGCCTATGAATTTAGTTGTGGGGGTTGGTGCTGACAAATTGAATGAGGGGTTTGTGCCTCTAAAATTTGTAAAAAGAAGTTTGATAAAAGAAATATTTTTTCCATGGTTTTCTCTTGTAAGGGTTTCCACATAAATCTTGGTGTTCTTGTGTTCTTAATTGCAAGATCTTTCTTAGTTATTATTGTTATGAATGGTTAAGTTTAAATTGGTAAAAAATTGTATTATACTGATTCACCCCCCTCCCCTCTTAGTATAATCACATGCTCATCCTACTTAGCCTATCATTTTTATACAAAAATTTTACACTTCAAAATGCAAGGAACACAAAAGGCCTTTAGGAGATGTTCAATGGTGTGCTATATAAATTTGTATGTGTTGCATGTGATTTCTAGGGTGATGGGCTGGGAATTAAGTATAACTCCCCAACGCTCATTGGTGAGAAAACCAAACCAATACAAATGTGCATTGTTCACATGGATAGGCGTCATCAACATTCTTGATAAAATGTGTTTGAGATGTCTTTTATGACTCCTCTACCATAAGAACTAGGATACAAGAAGCCAAGATTATCACAAAAGGTTAAGAAATTTATCAAGCCCCTAACCATCAAGTGAGATGAAACCAAAATCCATAGTTTCTCAATGAGGATTATACCTTGTCTATGATGTATACAACTATATTAATCCATACAAATTGCCTCTTACAATACTTGATAGAGCTGCAGTCTTGGAGGTATAAGGAAAATGCATTAGATAAATAAGTATCACTTTAAAGACCATTAGAAGAAGATTTTCCTCCCTAGGAAAATTAAGATTGGTGATTTCACCAAATAAAGAATAAAGGGGTTTGATAAGTGTAGCATATAAAAAAGTATCTCTTGCTTGATATGGGAATAATCAATGATAAATTAGACTTAATATTGCCTTGATTTAGTGGTGTGAGGTGTTTTTACACATCCACATTAGGTCTTGAGTCCTTGTGAATTAATAAGAATTTTATGATGCCCTACAAAAGTGTTGCAAAGTGTTGTAACACACCTTCACACTTTTCTAGGATCTTATTAGTATATTTCACTTAAATGACCTCTTTTTATCACTTATCAAGCCTTATTTCAAAGTGTTGTAAAGTGTTGTAACAAACTTTCACACTTTTTTAGGCTTGTCATCAATAATGTAACATTTCTTATGCTTTGATTGGACCCATTTTACACTTACTCGCCTTAAGTGTATTTTTGAAAATAATCCCAATAAACATCATTTAATATATCTAATTTCCAAAACCCACTTAAAATTCCTAAGTGGGACCCATTCACCAGTAAGGGCGAATGAGTCCTCTTTGGCACAAAAAACAAAATGAGTTCAGAATTTTAGCGGGTTATTATTTTCTAAAACCTAAGGTTGGCCTGTGATATGGTATTTTTTAGAATTATTGCATATTTGTGTATAAATATAGGGTTTTTCCTCTCATTTCATCCTCCCTAGTCCCCCATTCATCCAAAAAATTCATTCATCATTCATCTCAAGTCAAGCAAGCTAGGGTTTTAGCTTTTTAACTCATCAAGATAGTTTTCTAAGGCATTCAAGGGTAGATTCTTCATCCATTGTTGCAGAAATTCAAGATCCATCATCATGGCAAGGTTCTAATCCCATTATTTCATGTTCATGCTTCATCCTATTTCTTCATTTGGTTTAATTACCTAAAAGGGGTTTGACCAAGGAAAACCCCCATGCCCTAACAATCAACACTTTTGTTCTTTTCTTTGTGTGCTTGCAGATCTGAGTACTTTGAAGGCTTGGAGATCATTGAAGCATAAGTTGCAAACTTGTTGAAGTCATCTCCTTATTCGATAGGTCAAAATATCCACAAAAAGTCATGTATAGTGCCAAAAATCAAGGTTTTAGTTCTAGATACCTAGAGAAGCGAAAAGAGTAGACCAAGAGCTCCAGATTCCAATTTCGGATTTTCAGAAAAGTCAAAGTGAACTCATATGCCATTGGTGGAATATGAGTCTTGTTGTACCTATTTTTTAGATATTTCTGTAGATTCAGATACCCATTTGACTGAAATAGGCTCTGGTCCAGTTTTCCAGATTTGGGACTGATTCACCTGGAATGGCGTATGAGTCCCAATAGGTCAAAATTTTAGAATCAACAACATTTCCAATCTTCATTTGATTCTCTACAAGTTTCCAGGTGCACACTTTTAGTTTGTAGTGTTCTATTTTGTTTATTTGCATTTCTATTCATCTTTCTAGGTCTTTTGCATACTACACTATGTTTTCAAACATATTGCATTTTCCAAGCCTTGCATTAGTAATGAACCCTTAGTTGTTGATTATCATTTCCTTAGAACTTTCCCTTTGTGATATTTTGATCTCCTTTGTATTCAAATCTCAAGGGTTTGTTCTTGGATGAAGTGTTGATCTTTGTCTCTCTCCTTTTAGGTGCAAGACCCTAGAGGTGCAAGAGGTGACAAAATTTTTTATTTCAATAAGGTATCTAGCTATATCTATTTCTAAGGAATAGCCATTTATGTGCATAAGTATTTTCACCCTAATAAATTCATCCACAAATTGATGAGAGATTAGTAGAGGCATAGTTATCATCACAATCCTAATAAAGTAGAAGACCTAATAAGGAATTGTAGAGATGATGTTGAGAAACAAATTAGATTAGATAGGTGGGGAAAAAAATTAAAGCTAGGAGAAAGAAAGGGAAAAAAACACACCCTATCCAAGGGTCTTCCTTCACACAACTAGTAATTTGAAAGAATGAATATTTTAAGGGCCAATATTGAAACTATTGTTAAGTTACCGATAAGAGAAATGCTTGTATAAAAGGAAGATTCAATAGATATTTTTGAATAAAGACTTGAAGATAGGTCTACTTTATCTACAATCTCCTTTGATCAATCCTTGATATAGACTGAAAAGGAAAAGACTATGAGAGCTTCACCAACAACTTCATTGTTAATGCATGCATCAATAGGGGACCCTCCAAGAAAGCATCACCCTCTACATTAGTAGGTCAAGCATAGAGGAATGTTATGCAAGATATTAAATCCACAAAATTAAGTTGGTTGTCCATCTAGAGTCAAGTAGATGGGGGATTTTATCCTTGTAGGGGTGTTAGGGGAGACAACATGCACAACAACAGGAACAACTTTGTCTAAAATATGAGAAGTAGTGTCCACATGAGTAGTAACATTAACGATAGTAGTCACTTTCTTTTGAGTAGGATGAGAAGGATGCTCATCCACATCATCAAAAGAAGAGGAATCATTTGAGTACATAGTTAGATGGTCCTTCAAGGAATTCTTCCACCAAGTGGAAGAAGAAGAAAGATGAGAGCAATGAGAGAATTCATGAGCCAAGTGTCTAGTAGAAAAACAACATCTACAGCAAAATGTGATGCCTTCATACTCCATGAGCTAAGATGAAGACTAGTCTTTCACTTGGAGCACAACCTCTCCAAGTAGTGCTTAAGATAGACCAACAGTCAACCTCCACCAAAATCCAAGCATAGGAGGTGTGCGTGTGATTCAAGAAAGCCTCATCCACTTTCAAAAATCTACCAAGAGCATTACCTATGCCTTGAAGAGCAAAGGAACCCAAAATTGTAAGGGGAGATAAGGAAATATCACCCAAACATGCATAATATCAATGGGTTCCTTCAAGGGATTGAATGAGAGAACCCATGGCCTCAAGGAAAGGGGATGAGAATCCCAAAACCATAGACCTTGATCTAAAATAGCCCTATCCTTAGAAGAAGAAAATCCAACAACAGAAAAAACCCTGGTAGTAGGAAACATCTAAATCCTACCTCCCACCAAGGGTTTCCAATGCTTCACTATCCAACTATTCAGGTTTGGGAGAGAAGGCCATAGATGGAAGAATCTATAGATTAATCCCATTTTTGAGAAATTATCAATGGTCTCAAAAACCTCTCGCTCAAAGGAGACAATAGAAGCAATAAAGGAACACTTCAATAGCCGCCTAGAGCTCACCCTTGCAACATTTGACCTCACAGCTGCATCACTAAAAAACTTAGCACCCCTAGACGGAACTGTAGGATAGCCAACAACAAAACCCACAACATGAGGTACATCTGAAACCACCACTGTAGGATGAGACAGATCTACAACCAGTCCACAATTTGGTGAGATAGGTTGCAATGCAGGAGAATGGGAGGCAAGGGAGCTACAAGAGAGCAATTTAAAATTGGCAATTAAAACATTTCTTGGGTGGGAGAGTGGGTAATCCATCAAGAAATTTATGTAGGGTTCTTTATATTGTTTGTTATATAACATATAAATAATATAATATATATATATATTGTGCATTATACTATTTATATATTTTGTATTAAATATTTAGATTTATATTATATATTATAATATATAATATATAAATATAATAAATATTAATAATATTATTTGTATATTACTTTTATTATAATTAAATTTATATTATATATTATAATATATATTATATAAATAATGTAGTATATATTAATAAATATAATATTTATATATTATTTATTATATATATATTAATTCTATATATTCTATTCTACAATATATAAATATTATATGTTTATGTTGACCATGTGTCATATTTGAATCAAGCAGTTTGATCTTGGTGATCAATGACTAAGGATCCTCCTTAGGCATGCACGGTGGTACAAATGATCTAATACAATCATTTTTATGTACTTATGTGTGTTTCTGCATGGATTTAATGTGTGTCATTTATGCTAATCTTATTTGCATTTATCAACATCTAGAATAATTTCTTAGTGGAATCTTTATTTGAAGATGGAGAAAAAAGGAGTGTTTCTAGTGTAAATAATGGGAACTATGAGCATCATATGTTAATCGTGAATGGACTATTTTGTAGCAACCTCCAGCTCCATGTAGAGAACCAATACTTACAATAGGTGTCATGTCACACATAGACACACACACACTCCATGTTTCTCCCTCCCTATCTCTATCTCTATATATCTCTCTCACTCACACACATTCCTTGTTTCTCCCTTCCTATCTCTATCTATGTCTCTCTATCTCTATCTCTTTATCTCCCTCTCTATATATCTTTCCCCCTCTATCTCTACTACTTGTCTCTATCACCTCTTTTATTTCTACTCTTGCCCCCTCTATCTCTATCTTACCATCTCTCCCTCTCCCTCTCTATCTATATTTTATTATCTCTAACTCTCTATCTTATTCCCTCCATCAGTCTCTATATACACACAACCCTCTCTCTACCTCTCTATATATCTTCTTATATATTTATCTTTCTATCTATCTGTCTCCTCCTCCCACATTGTCTCCCTCTTTCTATCTCCATTTCTCCTTCTCCCTCTTCCTCTCTCCCTCTAAATTTTTCTCTTTCCCACCCCTCTATCTTTCGTAAGTTATATCTATCTCTTCTTTTTTTACCCCTATCTCTCCCTCTCACTCCCCTTCTCCCTATCACTTCCTCTTTTTATATATATTTACCTCTCCTCTCTCCTCTCTTTATTTCTCTCCCTCTTTCTATCCCCATCTCTTCATCTCTCTCTCTCTTTCTCCCTCTCCCTCCCTCTTTCTAGATATCTCCACTTCTCTCTCCTCTCTCTATTTCTCTCCCTCCCTCTCTATCTATTTATATATATCTATATTCCTCTCCCTCTCTCTCACTCATACATACACTCCCTATTTGTCCTTCCATAAATATATCTATATCTATCTTTCCCCCTTCACACCTTCATGTATAATGGCCACACCTATGAGGTGGCAATAAGAAAATATATTATTACGAGAATGATAGTTATATATAATATAATTATATTTAGTATTATATAATATTTGATATAATATAATTATTAGTATATATCAAATTGAAGAAGAGAGAAGACAAGAGAGAAACAAGAAAGAAGAAGAGAGATAAAGAGATAAAGAATGATAAATAGAGATATAGAGAGGTTGATTGATATTCTCTTCCTATCCTCTCTATTTCTCTATTTATCCCTCTATCTATATCACTCAAGCTCTCCTCTTCTTTGCCTATTGTGATATCCTCCCTCTCTCCCCTCTCTCCCTCTCTTATTCACTCCATCTCTCCTACTCAATATCTTATCTATATTTCTCATTCCTCGCTTTATCTCTTTCCCTGGTCCTCTCTATCTCTCTATATCACACTCTAACTATATTTATATCTCACTCTCCTCACTCTCTATATATTGAGCTACCTCTCCTCTCTCCCTATCTTCTCTCTCCCTCTTTATGTATCTCTCACCTCTCTCCCACTCTCCTCTCTCTCTCTCTCCTCTCTACCTATCTCTCTCCCTCTTCTCTATCTCTCTTTCTTTTACCTATCTCTCACTTTCTCTCCCCCTCTCTCTATCTCTCGCTATCTCTCCCTCTCTCACTCCCACCCTATCCCCTTATCTATCTCTCTATCTCTACCTCTCTCTCCCTTTCTCATCCCATATATCCTATCTCTTTAAGGCCATGTTTGAATCCCTATAAGTGAATGCAATAGTCAATTTGAAGCTACCACTTCTCCATTGAGACCTTTGTTACAAAAACATCATTTTATAAATTTCCTACCAATTGACCTCCTCTAATGCATAAATGTATGCTACACACATACACTCCTTGTTTTTCCCTCCTTATCTCTATCTCTTTCTTTATCTCTCTATCCTTCCCCATTCACACATTGGTGTGTAATGGGCACACATAAGAGGTGACTATAAGAAAATATATTATTACTAGAATGGTAATTATATACAATATAATTATATTGAGTATTATATAGTATTTAATATAATATACATTATATCACTACTATATATTATGTTTCTATATGTTGTAAATTGCTAAATTTATTTTTAAAATAATATTATAGCTATATTTATTATTATATATTAGATAGAAGATGAGAGAAGGGAAGAAAGAGATAGAGAGAAATAAGAGAGGAAGAGAGACATTGAAAGTTAATGAGAAACATAGAGACACCGAGGGAGACAAAGATATATATATATATATAGAAAGAGAGAGAGGAATATATACAAATATACAGAGGTCTCTCCCTCCCTCCCTATAAGTGAATGCAGTGAATGCAATACTTGATTTGAAGCTACCACTTGTCCATTGGAATCTTTATTACACAAACAACTCATTTTCTAAATTTCTTACCAATTGACCTTATATAATGCATAAATGTACTAAAAAAAAAAAAAACGAAAATGCCAATGCACAAAGGGTAAGCATAAACAGTTACAAGCATCGGAAACCACGAAGCTCCCATGCATGCCAAATAAAGAAGAAGAAAAGCTCGATCGAAGACTAAGAAGTAGTTTTCGGTAAGTTCAAGTGAGTTGCCAACTCACCTACAAATGTCGATGCCAGTTGTTAAATTATGCCAAACTACCGACAAGCGATGCCAATACGAAAGAGAATGCAAAACAGTTATAACTACCATTCGAAGCCGATATACATGTAAATGTGGAAGGCACATGAATGTTTTCAAGCTGCGCACAAAATAGATTTATTGCAGAGGTTTTTATTTATTTATCAAGCATACGTATTGGGCAGAGTTGAACACTCATTTCCTCGACCTTTATCAACATCTTTTCTGCCCAAGGCATGTTTTCCATCGACGCTTGAAGGATAGAGGAATTTTGTCTGATATTGTAGTTTTAACCTCGATGCTAGCGTGTGGAAGCATTGTAAGTGCCCTGATAGGCATGCATCCAGCCCACGCCTCTATGCTTGCCTCAACTGAAATAGATATGGCGCGCATGATTGCATGGTAGCACAAAATGGAAAGACTTTTTAGAAGCTTTCAAGCATATGCAATTGGCATGTGTAAAGTCGAATTCTACAAATTTTATCATCATCTCTGCTCGTGCCAAAATGGGAGCATTGAAATAGGTCTACATCAGATTTATGGTGAATAGATTGAAATGGTAGCTGCGCAAAGATTTGTTATGGTTTATCTTTGTAAACGCACATGCAAAAATATAGAAATATATAATGCCTTAAAGAAATCTTGTCGTCTGGGATGATTACAGGCTATGCATGAAAAATCAGGACTTCCCGTGTAATTTGATCAGATAATTTTAATGCTAATTAATGGCCTGCCAGAAGAGTTCCTTCTAGGAAACAGAAAGATTTTCCCAACTTAGATGATGATAAGAGCTATGCCTCATACCCAATCACTTTTATCCAATGGAAATGCATTCGGGTATTATGCAAAAATAGCACCTCCAACAATTACCATGCCTCGTCTAAAGGAAATGACTTCAAACGTAATTGTTGGTTTCCTTAAAGTTGCAAACAATTTCAGTATTCAAGCACTTCTAGATGACAACATTCTTGGTCAATTAGCAAGAACAGGTTGGCATATGGTGATGCATGGAGATGAG
>VDFB02333203.1:0-21610 GCA_007258455.2 Sequoia sempervirens | reverse complement strand
TCCTCCAATGAGTGTAACCACTTCATTCCCAATACTAAATCAATGTCTCCCATATTGACAACATAATAATCTGCCTTGAACTCATAGTTGTTCAAGCGTAATGGAAGATCTCTAATCATGCGTTCGCATCTCAAAGTGTACCCATCTGCCACTTTGACTCTGGTGCCCTCAAACTCCTCTGTGATAAGCCCTCGTTTCTCAACGAACCTAGCATCAATAAAATTATGTGTAGCTCCTGTATCCAATAGGGTAATGACCCTCTGACCTGCTAATACACCACGGAGCCGGAAAGAACCCTCCTGCTGAATGCTAGCCAATCTGCCCTCCTGTATCTGAAGCTCGGGCTCTACCTCCACTCTATGCTCTGGAGTCTCTGTCTCTGACTCATCTGAATGCTCAGGCTGCTCTGAATTTGCTGATTCGGAGTCTTCATAGTATGCCCACATAACACGATTCGCCTTGCCCTTAGGTCTTAGAGGGCAATCGTGATTGGCATCATACGGTCCCTTGCAGTAAAAGCCTAACTTTTTCCTGCGAAGGTCATTCAGAGCCTCACGATCCAAAGGTGGGAAGGCTGATTTACCTTTCGAATCGTTTTTATAATCTGATTTGTTTTTGTTATAATCAGATTTATCATTGTTTTTATTGAAGCCCTTGTTGTCTCTAAACGATGAGGAACCTCTGGAGTTAAATTTACTTGACGGGGCTGCGAACTCCATGTTACGTGCCTTCCTCATCGCCTCCTGTAATGATGGAGGATCAAAGGCTTTTATCCAGCCTTTAAGTGGTTCTGTCAAACCCTCCATAAAGAGAACTACCAACCGCCTCTCAGATATGCTCGGAACCATGACGGATAGTCTCTGAAAGTCGCTGATGTATGTCTCGAGATTGCCACTCTGCCTCAACTGTGCCAAATCTCTGAAGTAAGTTTCTGGATCCTTCCTATCAAATCTCTCAACCAACCTGTCTACGAACTCCTGATATGAAGTGATCCTATCATGATGTAGCGTCACCATACCGTGATGCCACCAGTCATAAGCTACTCCCTCGAGGTGCAGTGTAGCGTAACGGATAGCGTCTCTCTCAGCCATCGGACGCAAGGTAAGGAATGTATCAAGCTTGCTAATCCAAGCTTGGGCTGTCATCTTCCCACTGCCATCAAACATTACCAGATTCAACCTGTTAGTTGCATGTTTGAGGTCATTGTTCTGCTGTCGGGGTCTCCAATCCTGACGAGCCCTATTGTGTTCACGCCTCTGTGTGATAAAACGGTCAAAAGTGATCCGTTCTCTAACTGCAGGAGGTATCAACTCCCACTCCTCGTTTGCTGCCATAAGGTTATCAACAAAACAAATCATCCGATCACCTCCTCGGCGCCGCCTCATCGAATCTGTCACCGATGAGCGTGGAGCCTTGTAGGCCTATCGGCTATCCATAACCAACATCCCTGGAGTGCTCTCAGAGTGACCAGGCGCCACTCCATCATTGTCCGTGCGGTGGCGGTCTCCTCGAAAGTCCCTATCTGGTGATTGCTACTGCTATAATACATCATCGGATCAGCGTTGTCACGCGAAGATCTCGAGGTGAAGTAAGACCTTAGCATCATCGATCTCGGTTGTTGAGGATATCTGTCGAGGTATATCGTTCTCTAAATTCCCTATCATTTCACAGCCGACCATGATTTCCGGCTGCCTGCTCAAACTGCGTTGCCTTTCAATCAAGGCACGTCTGCGTGTGTAATATCTGTATGTATCAAATTCCTCTGGCTGCATGTGATGGCCAAACCCTAGGATGGTAGGATCAAGCTCTGATACCACTGTAGAAACCCCTGTTTCCCGATGACACTGAATCTGACTGTGTTTTCAAGTTTTTCTGACGTTTTGATGTTTTTGTGATTTTTTGCAATTTTTGGATTTTCAATGCAATAAATGAAGGTACGGCTTTACCAGAAATTAATAATAAATTCTTAATAAAATACTAGATCTTCAATATGGTAGCAAGTACAAGCTAAGATGAATGCGTCTCTTTTATTTCATCAACTGGAAACAGTACAATGCAATTTTTGAAACATGCAAAGTAAAAGAATGAATTTTATTGAGAAAACCTGGTGTTTGCTGTCACAGCTGAAAGGTACAGAATTGTACGGCTGTAATAAATGCTTGATCTTTCTCCAGTTTGATGAGTCCCAATGTTTTAGCAATTCCCAGCGCCTCCAGATGGTGAATGAGAGAGAGCTAAGGATAGGCGTATGAGTCAGACAAAAGAACACGTCCTTTATTGCTGGTACGGCCTGACAGAAATGTACGGCCTGTCAGATCAGCATTGAATATGGTACGGACTTCTCCAATAAGCAAAGTTTGGATCTCTGAGATGGGCGCCTTGATGATCAAATAGTATCTGGATGAAAACCTCTGAAGAATCTCTGACAAATAACAATCTCTGAAGCTCTGTAGTTTTCTCTGAGTAAGAAAACCTCTGCAGGCAATAGATCAAGTGATATTGCACACTCTCTGAATTGCTTTCCGCTGGAGATGGCTCGTTCTCCAAGGAATCGAACGTGAAACCCTAAGTCTCAGGCTCAGACCAAAATTGATCAATATCAAAACTCAAATAATCTCATAATGGCTCACTTCCCAATGCAAAAACCTCAAATACACTCAAAAGTGCGATTTGCTTGAAAATAGGGTTTTAATGAAATATTCATATTTTAATATTCTCAATTCTCCATAGTTCTCCACTGAATATTTAAATAATATTTAAATGTCAAACTGGCCCCCTTTTCATGATGGCGCCCCCCTCAAGGAATAAACACTTAGGATTGTATTAAATTATAGCTTTATATTATAGCGTTAATTGATGCTGTTTGCGTAATGCGGAAATGTATATATAGTTGGCAAGATTGAGTGGCGTTCGTCGATGTGAACTCTGAAGTGATTCTGATGCATACGGCCATCGCATAAAATAGCGGTGGTCCCACAACTACTGCGGGAGGCACTAAAATAGCAGATGCACCAAATAGTCTCGTTGAGCGGAAGAAAGACAAGCCCGATCAATCCTAGCATTGAAAGGCCGGAGCCAAAAGCTAGAAGTGACCCTCTATCCAGTCCATGCGGCCCTCAGTCATTATGATGGAAAGCCAATCTGTCGTCGAGAGAGATGTCGAAGGGACATGACATTATGCTGTGATTGAGAGATACTCCACTTCCACCTCAGTTAATTCGAGCTTCGAGGTTGTAGATTTAGATACTCTCTATCCCGGTCGCGGCATTTATAGAGCATGGAGTTGATAGGCGGGTATGAGTTGAAAAGTAGGTCAATTGCCTTGACTTGCCTGATGGAGATACCCAGGGCGCCCTGCTGAAACGAGATTACGAGGTCCGAATCGAGAAAAGAAAGAGCTAGTTCGACAGGAGCCTACTCAGCCAGAGCCTCCACGAGTTACAGTTGCATCACCATTGGAGACACGCTCTCCAAGTATATAGGAGGTCTCTTTATTTGCTGATCAGAGGATTGCATTGAATCAGGTGCAGGCAGTACAGGATAATATTCAGCCTCCACGGAGGGAGTCAGTTGGCCAAAGTGTCAACGCACCTGATAGGGTTGATCAGCAGGATGATGAGGGGACTATTACTGACCCTCAATTTCAGCAGGAGTTAGAGGTGGCCATGAACGATGATGATGATATAATGTCAGGGGACACTCAGCCACTTGAGGACGATGAGCCTCGCCAGAATGATGAAGAAGTTGAACAAGTTAGAGAAGTAGAGGCACAGGAACAGCAACCCTTTGATATACAGTATGATGTGCCTGATTGGCTTAAGGATAGAATGAGGAGAAGCCCCAGTGAGGAGATTGATCCGGCGTTTGAGGGATGGAAGAGTTTTGAGCGAGGATCCGATTGCACCTCCTGCGGAAGAAAGCAAAGTTTCGAAGATATCCACTGAAGGATGGCTCATTACCCACTTCATGTAGGTACCCGCGAGTTGAGTGTGGTAGAAATGAAGCAGTGCCTGAGAATTATGTGGTCACGACTCTAGATTTGGGATGCCCCACTGGTGCGCAGATTGTAGAGGAGTGTGATAACTCCTTCCTTGCCCTCAAAGATAGATTATTCAAGAAGGAAGGAAAATATAAGAAGTTGAAAAGAGAACACAAGGCCTTAATTGGATATGTGCAGCAGTTATCTCGTTCTCGAGGGCAGGATATTCCAGTGATAGAGCCTCCAGCAGAGATACCTAGAGAATCAATCAGTGGATTGATGGAGTTGGGAAAGATGGCACAGGAGGCAGATAAGTGGGTCACAGGGGTTCGTGTTGAGACAAAGAAGTTTATGGAGGACCTTGCTTTTGCTTTTCAGCAGGCCTCTAATATTTTGGCACAGATGGAGGCAGTGGATCATGCTTGGGGCGATGCTTCCATCTATCAGAGTAAAGTTATCCAACGTCTTGAGGCATTGAGGCATGTGCCATTGCGATTGCTGATTGATGGAGGTGTCATTCATGAGAATGACCGGTATGATTTCTCTCGATGGTATTCTTCGGCAATTACAGGGCGTGGCTTCTTCGATGCGGCACAAGCGGATTCAGCTAGAGTACATAAGGCTATGGCCAACATTATAGATGGAGTTCAGAATACCTTTGAGGCTATATTTGCTAGGCGGCTGAATCCAGATGAAGTTAATTTTGATAATTTGAGGGGTTTGTTGGTGCCTTTCTTTGCAGATGTTAAGGCCTTTGTACAAGATGATTTCGAGAATACTGCTACTTTCTCCACTTTGATCCAGAACACGCAGGACTCCTTGATTGCTTGGAGAAAATCTTGTACAAGGCACGAGCATTCAGTCACAGTGTTAGAGTTTCAGTTAGATTGTGTTCCACCGATTTCGGTTCAGGAAGTTGAGGCTGTACTTGGCAGATTTGTTGAGTTGGCAGTCAGAGAGAAGGCAAGTGGGAACGCACTACTGGACGAGGATCTTCTAGAAGACTGAATATGGACATTTATTACATTTACTATTTTTGGGAGTGAGTGGGAATCTTTGATTCATTTAATGTACCACTCCCTATTCTGGCAGTTTTTAGGGTTAGGGCTGAGGTGGCACGATTCTGGCCACTCTATTAATTGTAACCCTAGCCGTCTTTTGGGACTTGGCTAGCTATAAAAGGGGGAGTCCCCTCATTTGTATAGGACATTAGATCAGGCATTAGCATTAGAGCTAGAGATTGGAGAGATTGCATAGTAGAGCATTGTAGACATTTTGTTAGTGTGGAGAAGAAAGAAAGTTTTCCCTTTGAAAACTTTTGGGAGATTGTTGTGTAACACTTTTCATGATAATAGATCTTTTCATTGATGGTGGAATTCGTCTTGTCATGAATAGCTAGCAAGGTCTCTTCTTCCTTTCGTATTCAAGTAGCTTAATTTCATGCAAGTAGTTTACGTTGATGTGTGGTATTTTTGTTGAGGTAGCTTCTTTCATTCCATACCACTAGCGGCTTCTTGATGATAAGTTCACCTTGCGTGGTCAACTGGACATTATTCTTGAGTTTAACTTCGGTTGTGGTTTATATGCTTATATGCGTCGTTGTGATGGTGTATGCATGTTGAATCATAATTTGAATATCTTTTGTTATCCCCTTTGAAGATTGCACTAATTTCGCTGAAGCTGTCCGACGTGAGGCTAGGTGAAATTTGGTTGAAGTCTGCCAAAACTGAATCCCACATATCTTGCATTTAGAATAGAACATAAGTTTCTTAGGCCTTATACTCTTTTACTTTCCGTATATTTCTGATTAGTTTTAGGAAAACAAGCTACATTGCCAAATCATACGCGCAAGAACCCCTTCAAATCATATATCCGCTGCTAACTGTGAGAAGTCTGAACAATTGCGTAAGTCCCCTCGTAAGAACACAGCATATACACATCAACCAAACTGAGCCTATTCGCATTTAAGGAACCTTGGAGTTGAAAACATGATCTTACTCGCAATCTTAGCATGTTGAATACTTTGTTCAAGAGGGAATAGGGTATCCGTTGGGAAACTTTGTTCCGCTGTTTGGTGCGGTCACGAAAAACACATCAACAGGTACCACCATTCATGCGCCACCCCATCAAGGTGTAGCGTAGCGAACTTGATCGCCTCCTCTTCCGCCATAGGTCTGAGAGCTAGATAGTTATCCAGCTTCTGTATCCAAGCTCGGGCTGAACTGGTATCACTCCCGTCAAAGTGTGGAAGTGTCACCTTGTTGACAGCTTGGTACAAGTCTCCTTGATTTGATGGTCTTCTTTGATCATAGTGTCTCCCTTGTCCTTTGTTTTTCCTTTTATGATCCATGAAATCGTTATAGGACATATCCATCCTGATGTCGGCAGGTAGAGAGTCATACTCTGCACGACCCAGTCTCAACTGCTCCACGAATGAAGTATTCTCTTCAGGATCTGGCTGAGTGTTTATAGGAGCCAAAAAGGTGGGTTTGAATGGCCTGGAAGAAATGTAAGTGTTGTTTGACACTGTCTGAGCTGCATGCTCATCATGCTGGTTGGAAGCACTATGCTCCCCTCTGTGGCCTGAGTTGTTCTGTGGAGTGGTGTTCTGACCCACTTTCCCCATCATGAGAGATACCATGTCCATCAAGGTATCCATCTTTCTTTCAAATCTCTTCCCGGGACTCGTAGATCTGTCTCTTCCTTTCCCACTGTCATCTTTGTTGTTGGTAAACCTCTCGTTACCCCCAACTGATCTTTCACCCTCTGCCATATCTGATTCCTGAGAAGACTCCCAATGAGCCCTCAAGACTTCTGAAGCTGTCTGACCCTCTGGGGCCTAATAAAGCTGGAACTGTTTTCCAACCTTCTTGTCTTCCCTTGCAATGTACCTCTTTTCTCTGTCACTCATAGACAGAATGATTACAGGATGGCAAGATCTTGGCTCTGATACCACTGAAATATTCCGAGCCAAATTTTTCGATTTTTTAACAATTGCAAATTACAAGCAATGCCCCTATTAAGGTTAGAGGTTAAACCAAAACGTGCAAAAGCAACTCTAACCAAGAATGGCGCCGATGATGGCGAGCATATGGTCAAAGGATCTTCTACTCTAAATGCTAAAAGGGAACTCAACGTCAAGTATGTACTACCCAATCCAATGCGGAGTGAGGGGCGACCATATGACGGAGTGATTACAATAACAATGCTTGAAAGAGAAATGCTGAAAGCTGAAAACACTCAACACCCAGAATGTGCTTGCTAACCCAGAATGGGAGAGTAGCTACCATAGGGCGGAGGTCAATTAAACAATATTAACTGCTGAAAGTAAGAAGAGCATTACAAGCTGATAAAGCAAGAATCTAAGTTGCGGTCAGTACTACTGCCAGCTTACAATAGCAAAATTGATATCTTGCGAACAATGTAAATCAGCATATGAATGGAGTTACAACAATATTAGAGAATTACTTTTGCTGAGAATTAAAGCTTAAACTGCATGAGCATAAACAGATCCAACCTTTTTCAACTTGGGCAATCTCCAATGAAGTCTCCTCGAAGTCTTTAAGAGCTCCCAACTCCCATCCAAGAACGAAGGTGCAGATTTATACAACTGTTATGACAGTCCTGTATTTCTTCATAAAACCAGCAACTTAAAGAATTCTAGAATAGCTCGGATCTCCCTTGAAACTCACTCAAATAACCTAAGACTGAATGCAAATCACAAGTATGATGGAGGCGCATGAACTAAGAACAAGAGACAGGCCTAAAATGCAAGCTTTATATAATGCACAAATTCCAAGACAGCATGAGTAGTACGGCCCAGCTGACAGGGGCGATTTCTTATTTAAAAATCAGAATCTTCTTTTAAAATTCCACAAATTTGCATACAAGGTCGCCTAGTCTAAATAGAAGGAATGATGCAATACCCACAACACATTTTTTTGTCTTTTTTGATTTACAAAAGAAAGTACGGAACTGCTGTAGCAAACATGCAAAAACCAAAACTTCTAATATGCCAAAACTGAACCTAAGTAGATAAATGCGAATTACAATGCACAAACTCCAAAGTACTCACAAACTAGACTAAGAATCACCACTAGTTGTTGTATTTCAAACAAGAAGCGATGCCCGAGCTAGAAGGCCTTCATTCCTCGAAGCAAACCCAGAGCCAATTCGGAAACATAACAGTACTGTAGTCCAAAGATGAGAAATGATGCTCAAAGTCTCCTTTTTATAATTTCCTGTTGACTTCACGAAACCCTAAAATCTGCTTCAATGTCAAAACCCTAACCCTTTCTTCAAGATGGCGTCCTTTTGCCTTTCAAGCTCAATAATGATATTTTAAATAAAAATCAACACTTTGATAAATGCACCCACCTTATACTTGTTTTGACTTTGGAAAATAATAAATTAATCTTAATGAAGCGCCACCCTCAAAAAGCCCACTTTTCAAAACAACATAAAGTCATTAGACTAGGCCAAGGGGTCAACGATCGAATATAAGATTAAAATGTGACTTTTTAATTAAATGACTCAACTTATCTCCCCGAATGTGCCCTGAAGCCATTACTGATCAAGTCAACTGACCAAACTGAAGCAGGAAGTCAACCAAGCTGAACCCAACTGAAAAACTGCCAAAAATAGAATTTACTAAAAATAGTAAATTCCAGAAAATGCTCTGAATGTCGAAATGAACATACCACTGCGAAGCTCTCTGAAAACCCAGAAAGAATCCGCCATCAGATCCACCAACTCCGAGCAAAGACATCCTCAAAAATAGGAAACCCTAATTTTACCTTCCGACTAGCCTTCGGGTTTCCAGAAAAAGGCCAACAGTCACTGAGAAGATCAGGATTGAGAAGGGGATATTACAAAGTGTGAGCAAGAAAGGCCAAAAACCGACTGGTAAGGGCTAGTAGAAGATAGGCCTCACCAAGGAAATTTCTTGAGATCGGGTGCATTGAAACTTAAAGAACCTCCAAAATGTATCCCATTGGCGTTGAATTGCATGGAAACAGAGTTCCTAACTCCCCTACAAAGAGTTCAAGTCAGATGATGATGTTGGCATCTAGACCCTTCTAGGTGTAGTGAGAAAGATTGCAATTTCAAGTGGTGTGTGTCTACCTAAGCTAAGCACAAGGGAAAAACTCAAAGAGAAGAGTTGAAGCAGGGTTTGGTTGGTCTTCCAAGCTCAACAAGAACCATTGAAGTCAGGTTCTAGGCAGGAGACAGTGAGAAGGTCTCTAAAAGGTTGTGCAAGCAAGCTTGGGTTACATCATACACCAGTTGAATTCGAAGATGTATCTGTAAGGCTATTTGTGGAGACTCTCCAAGGTGTTGCTGCAGATTGGTTTTATCATTTGGCACCACATACCATCACAAACTGGGCAACTCTCATAGCGAAGTTTGAAGAAAGGTTCAAGCCTCCTGAAGACGCCCATGCTTTGTTGGCTCAACTCACCCAGTTGAAGAAGGAATCTCACGTGCCTATGCACGAGTTTATTGTTCACTTCAATAAGCTGACACAAAGAATTCCAACTGTTGCTCAACCTACAGCTGAGAATTTGAAATGTTTCTTTGTAAATGCTCAAGTACCTAAGGTTGGTTCCCTATTAAGAAGAGCAGCTCCAGCTACTCTCACAGTTGTGCAAACCCTAGCGACAAAAATTGAACACGATCTCATTCTTGCTGGGCAGATAAGGATAGAACCAAGTGGTTCTTCTTCTTTGGATTCATTTTCTTCCAGCACAAGGACGAATCCCATGGTGCAAAAGTTGGCAAATGAGTTGTTTGCTCTTAAAAGGCAGCTAGCTCAAGGTGTATTCTCTTCCCCTTATGAAAAAGACGTTCCAAGAAGACCATATCTACCTGCTGCTCATAATTTTGCTGATGAGAGTCAAGGAAAGCTATCTTCAATACCAAAATGGCTTGCTCTTGAGGCACCACCAACAAATTCAGCAGTGGAGGATTCTGATTTTGAACAAAGTGATCTTGCTGGTCTCTTCCAAGAGAAAGAAGTGGACATAACTGGCAATCTCAAATCTGGTTTATACAGTTCCAGAAAGTTGTTGAACAAAAAGAAAAGACCATATCGGAGACCATGAAGAATACACAAGAGGTTGAAGACCATCTTTCAAAAGTGTTGATGAAAGAGGACAATCACATCATGGGATGTGAAAAGATAGTTTATGAAGATAAAAATGAGGTTCCTGTTGTTTGGTTTGATGAATTGCCCTCTTTTGTGGAGAAAGATGAAGAAAACCTACTCAAAGCAGCATCAACAACAGTTTTAGAACATAAAGATAATTCTATTTTGGAGTTTGGAGACTTTGATGAAAGTTGTCATGAAGCAAGTTCACCTCTCCTATTCAAAAGAGCAAAGAAGATATTGAAGAGGATACATTTTGGGATGAGATGGAATCTTTTTGTTCAAGCTTTGATGCCAAACCAGTATCCCATAAATTGGAAGATCATGAGCAAATTGGGAAGGATGAAAATAAAGAGTCTATTTTCCAAGCTGGAAGTTTTGATATTTTTTCAGGTTCTCAAGAAAGTTCTTCTAAAGATGAAATAGAACATGTTATGCATAAGAGATCTACCCCAAAACTTGATGAAGATCATTTCATAAGTACTATAGAAGAATTTTGTTCAAGTCTTGTTGAAGATTCTCTCCAATCAAAAGGTTATAAACAACATAGTGAGGAATGCAATGCAGTCATGTTTCCATTTGAATCACATGAAGGAGATCTTTCCATTCAGCATGAGGTTGTCATGGTTGATGAACCAATTGTTCAAGTAGCAGCTGGTAAGAAGAATTCAGTTTTTGTCCGATCAAGGGGATGCCCCATAAGACATCTTACTTGGCTGGAAACCAATGAGAAATCAGGGGTTTCACTTGTACTTGAACATGAAGATATATTTCAAAAAGAAGTCAAAGAAGCAGTTGCGACTGAGCAAGAGAAGTCTGGTTTCAAAAATCAATTTCAGAGCAGCAGTACATATGATTCATCTAAAGAGAAAACTGAATTTGTTCATTTCTTCAAAAGAGTACTACATCAAGTTCTGGTACCCTTGTTCATGCTTCATCTATACAAAGTTGCCTACAATCATGCAAGGTACCATAAGTTATTGAAGAAAGGCAGCTATTTTGCTGAGCCAGTAAATGGTTTTGTTTGAAAGCATTTCTTTATTGGCCAGTTACATTAGGTAGTTTTCTTTTCAATAAATGCATTTGCACAATTTTTGTGTCATGTTTTCGTAGGCTTGCTTTGCGTCAGTTGTGTCATCCTTCTTGTCATTTTGTGTCTTTGTTGCTTGACTCCGTAACCCAATGGATACTAAGGCACTTGGAGATTCTGGATTCTACTACCTTCGCTTTCGAAGGCAGTTCCCCAGTGAGAGCCAGCTGTTGTCCCTAATTTTTGACTTGTTAAAAATTGGGATAACCTATCAAAACTTTGATAAAATTTGAAGATTTTCTCTTCTAAGGCACGTTTTACGAGGTGCAAAGGTTAGAAAATTTCAGTCTTGGGTCTATAGTCCTTTTGGCTAACTTTTTTCACTCACTCGTCCGTTTTCGTGAAATTCTGAATCATTTTTAGTGTGTTTTTGGTAAATTTCGGGTTTTTGGGGCATCACTGCAAGTAGGGGTTTTGGTTTCCTATTACAAGTAAGTGATAGGAACTTTTTGCTCTTATTACAAGTTACTTTTTGTTTTAATTTTAAGTTATAGGAACTTTTTATATAACTTACAAGTGATAGGAACTTTTTGTTCACTTTACAAGTTACTTTTTAAAAAGGTTACTTGCAATGACTTAAAAAAGTTCTGATTTCACTTAAAGTCACTTGCAATGACTTAAAAAAGTTCCGATTTCAGTAAAGTTACTTGCAATGACTTAAAAATGTTTCAATTTCACTTAAAGTCACTTGCAATGACTTGAAAAAGTTCCTATTTCTTTTTATGTTTAAAAATTTACTTGCAATGAACTTTAAAAGTTCCTATTTTAACTTAAATCACTTGCAAAGTGAATCTAAAAACCCGATTTGCAAGTAAAGGGCATTTTTAAAGTTATTTGTTATTTTGTTCACTTGCAATGAGCATCAAAAAACCCGAAATGCTTGCAATGAAGTTTTACAAGTTATTTTTCACTTGCAATGAGCATCAAAAAACCCGAAATTAGTTTTGCAAGTGTTTTTGTGAATTTTGTAGCTTGCTCTTGCTCATATGTACCCCGATTGAAGAGATTTTTGGTATGAAAAACACTTGGCAAGGTCTGCAACTTTATTAAATCCCCCATTTTTGCTCTACCATTGCCACGTTTTTGCAGATTTGAGTTTGCTCAAGGCGCCTAGGGTTTTATTTATTTATTTATTTTTCTTTATTTTGGCTTGTAAACTCTTGTTGCAGGTATGTTCTTTGTTTCTTTTTATTTTTTTGTTTTTGTTGCTTTAAATCTTTTGTTCCTAAGTTGCCTTTCTATAAAGCTGAGTTTGCATATTTTATAAAACACTTACAGCTGAAAACGCATTTTCCTTTCATACGCCCTTCATTCCATCTCATATGCTATTTTATAAAACACATCTATGCTGAAAAACGTGTTTACTTTCATACACCTCCATTTGGAACACGCCATTCGCCTCTCATTCCATCTTTTACGCCTTCAATAAAAAAATGTGTTTTCATTCATTCAAAAACACCTCCATTCCCAAACGCGTTTTCCTCATTCCATAAAAATGTCTTTCAAAAACGTCTTTCTCAGCATTTTTCATTTCATACCATTTGCCTTTCATTTCATTTCACTTTCATTCCATTCATTTCATTTGCCATAAATTTTCCTTTCATTTCATCTCATTTACATACCCATTTCTCCATCATCTCATTTCCATTTTCTGCGGAAAAAAGAAAGAAAAATGATGCCCTTGGCTGCAAATCGGGATTTTATAAACCAACTGCAAGTAGGAAGTTTTGGTAAAGAGTGCAAGTAGAAGTTTCAAAAATAAACTTGCAATGACCTCTCATTTTTCCTACCTTGCACTTTATTCACTTGCAATATGTCCCAAAAATCCCGATTATACACTTTATTTGCTATCAGCCTTCCAAAACCCGAAATTCACTTGTGAACCCATGTTTGCATCAATTTATCTCTTCCCTTGTCAGTCTTGTTTGCATACATGATCTATCAAACCAACAAATCAAGGCATGGGTATTGTTTTATAACAATTTCATCTTGAATAAGGTGTTATGGGTTCTTCATCAAGTAAACAAAAGAAGAAGAGATACAACAGTAATTCATGGAGCAGCCTGAAGGTCAATAATTCTCATGAAGCCATCTAGGGACAAAGTAAATCAAGCATGGAAAACGAACGCAATGAAGAGAAGAACTTCCTTCCTAAATAAATGGTACTACTCCAAGCCTGTGATAAGGTTGAAGTTCGCCAAGGACACAAAGATCATTAAGAATGCAAATTCCCGTTCCAAGTTCAAGATGTCTTCAGCAATCCTGAATACTTCAAGTTCTAAAATCCTGAAGCAACATGAAGATTATCGCAGATGAAGGATGATGTAGTTAGAGTCGTGTCTTGGACACTTAGAATAATTTCAATTATGCATTTGTAATTTTTTTTTAACAAATTACATGTAAAGTTAGAAATTGTAATGGCAAGTGGCCATGCTACCCGCATTATTGAAGATTGTAATTTCATGTAATCAAATTACAAGTCAAGATAAATTAGGATTGTAATTTGGAATAAGTCAATTGCAAATAGTTGGTGGTTGAGAGAATTTCTCAAGTTAGTTGGGATCCTCCCACCTTTTTCTCATGACCTCTCCTATAAATACTTGAGGGGGTCCTTTGTAATTTTTATCTTTTTGGCAAGCAAGAAAACTCTGCAGAAATTTGTACTCATAAATACTTTGAGCTTTATAGTTATAAGTTTATCTTTTTCAAATAATATCAAAGAGTTACAGATTTCAGACTTTGTGTTGAAATCCTACTTTGCATCCATTGTGTTCTTATGTCATTTTGGAGCATTACTTTGTGATTATTTGAAGATTGTGGAAGATTGCTAGGGAGAGCTTCAATTGAAATATTTTCAAACTTTGTGCTGTCTTATGCTGTATATTATCATTAGAATTATCTTTCAAAAGGGTAGATAGGATTGCAGATTTTAAAGACTTTGCGCTTAAGATTGCTTTCCCGTCCCGAAGGAAGTGACGGAAGTCTTTGAGCTTTCAGGAAACTTCATTTCCTTTCCACTGATTTTATTGCAAGCTGCTGTTATAGTTTATTTAAAAGTTCATATTAACTTTTCTGCGAAGAGAAAAGAGTTTAATCTCTCCTGAAACAAGAGGAAAGATTATCATTCCACCCATATTTGTTTTTAGTTATTTAGATAGGGGAAGCCTTCCCTTAAATAGGAGAGTTTAACTCACACACTGTGTTGAAATCACCATTTTGCGAAACCTCCTAAGTTTACAAAATATTCAACCAACATATATTTTATACACATATACTTATATTATATATACATATCTACACTTCTCCAATAAGTCTTAATGCTTGCAACTGTATTTGTATATATATATACAAGCATATTCATTATATGGTAATACGATAATCAAGTAATCCATTTGACATAGAATGATCATGACCTAGTGTCTATACCCACACATGTATATACACGCATAGTTGTTTCCTCATGTATGTACCTCGGTGAGTATTTCTACTCACATATATGTGCATTTGCTAATGCTCTCATACATGGGTCTATGAAAATGTATTTATATATATATGCCCATAGACATGCTACGTTTAACGTTTAAATGAAACGACGTAAAGGTATCCATTCATAAATCCCAAAGTCTCAACCCACACAGTCAACATAATGTCAAAAGAAAGGACTCAAAACTCAAATAGATAAACATCACCCAATACAGCATGCAGAAGTAACAAGACTCTGAAATGCAAATCCATCAACTAAGGATGACTTACCTATTACCCACACAAACCGACTCAATTCAATCAATCTAGGGTGATGTGTGTGTATGCTCAAATAGTTTACTTTACCGGTTACCTAACCAAGCTCCTCTCCCGAGTGATACTTCCCCTTCCCCTAGAGAAATGGACATTTACCTACAACCACTAGTACATGCCTTGGTAGTCAATTGTTCACAACAATAAGCAATATATATAAACATCTTCAAAGTTAGAATAACAATAATTCAATAACTATCTATTCTCATTTATGCAGTATTTCACCATGATTAACATCAACTGAGATAACATCAAATGAAACAACATCAAGTGAGATAACATTCATATTGACAAGGTACCAACATTATTAATTCATCTCCAAAATTCACATTATATTCTCATTTACCTTATCTAGTAATGGTAAATAGTAACTTCATAACTTGGGGTGTAACATCTAGTGTAATGTTTAAATTCTTTGCTCGTGAAATTGCTAATTCATAGGATGGCAAGAAACCGCTCTGATACCACTGTAATATCCCGCCCCTTGTTGAGATATTAACTACTCGGAGATTATGCCTGTGAATTGCTTGTAATTCTCAAAATCTTTTGTTTTGCTTTGTTTTGAATGATTTTGATTTTGTTTTGAGGTTTTCAAAATAAATGCCAAGAGAAAGCAAATAACACATACAATGCCAATTGAATAATATTGATATACTTTGCAAATTAAATCAATTGCTGAAGCAAACCCCTAATATATTTATATTTCAATCTAATTAACAACTGCTACGCAAATTCAATATGTACAAATCAGATTTAATCCATTCCTTGAGAGATTATACTGTATCATACCTGGAAATGCTAGCAGTCTTATTTGCAACTCTGAAACTTGTAACAATAGCAATGATAAACCCTTGAGAAGGACACCTAGCTGAAGATCATGATTTCTCCACCAATCTAAAGTAGCAAACTAAATGTAGACCCTTAGACGCCCACCAAAGAAGCCAAGGAGACCCCAAAAATGAGGCGTTTCAGCTAGGGCTTCAAACGCCCAGCAAATGAAGTACGGCCTGGCAATGGCTGATTTGTACGGCCTGGAGATTGCAGCAGTATGGCCCAGCAATGTGTATTCTTCAATAAATTCAACAGCAATAGTGTCTTCCAGATTTATCAATGAAAATCTCTTCAAAGTTCAAACCCTTGCAAAAACTTCATAAGATCTGCTCCAATGTGACTACTGATTGCAGCCACCTGTATGTGCAACCTTCAGGTAGTCTCTCACACCCTTAGGAAGCTGAAACAATGAAGAAGCTATGCTCTCCAATGCCCAAGAAAGCTGAAAACCTTGGTTTTCACTTCTGCCAATGCAAAAACTCATAAACGCACAAGTATAGAATGAGTGAATGATATCAATTTGCCTTTGTTGAATGCTTTTATATGCCTCATAAAAAGGCTCAATCCCCAAGATAGCTTTTTTGACTTTAAAATATATTTTATATTTGCTTTTTGATTTTGACTTCATAAAGTCTCTTTAAGTGGGCACCCAACCCAATGTGCTTTTTATAATTTGACTTCAATAATTAAATGGCCTCATTAGATATAAAGTCATTAAGTCATTATGATGCATTTTTTAATAATTAATTAGTATTAAAGCTTACCTTTAATAATAATTAAAAATAACATATCTTTCTCATTAATCATCAGTTCATGATTCCGTCTAAACCAGGAGGTCAACCACTGCATCAACTGCGCATCCAGGTGCCTTTCCAAAAATAGTAATATTGGACTCTATCAACCAGGTGACTTACTAAAAATAGTAAGTGAGCACAAACTAAGTTCAAATCAACTCCCAAAGGCAAATCCAGAATAATACCAAACTCCGAAGAAGAAAACAACCTGATATCTGCCACACAAGACCCCCTAACCAACAATATTAGCCTGTGAGAGTCAAATGATAGGGTAGACCACAAAAAGTTGAGGCGAGCTAAAAAGGGGACATTACAATATTTCATAGTTTGAAAACTTGGACTTGGCAGCCCAAAATTTTGACTCGGACTTGGGACTCAACAAAAAAATTGGCATGGACTCGACAAAAAAAAACCTCATAATTACACAAAAAAAAGAAATAAATGCATTTAGAGAACATAAAAATCTAAATTGACGATCAATTTGTCATAATTCAAACATTACACGTCATATGATCCTCAAACTCTCAAAATTTAAAATTTCAGCCACTATGTTTGTTATGTTCAGATGCTTGAAGAGTCTAAGCTCAAGACTTGAGAGTCCGAACCTAAGAATTGAGAGTCTTAGAGCAAGACTTGGCCAGACTCGGCTCAGGAGTCTAGTCGACTTGACTTGGCCAGCTCAGAGACTCGGGAGTTTGAAGAGTCTTCAAACTATGCAATATTTCATAATTATGATATTTATATCAGGATTCAACTACATAGCTTTTTGAATCAAACTCATTGAGCCATATTTCACGAATAGTTGTTCACACTAACCAATCTGTCATGAAAATGTATGGTCCAGTTAGCACTGATTGCATCTAGATGATGCTCACAAGGGTGAAGAATTAGGACTTCTCGGGAGGTCACCCATCCCATTACTACTCCCACATGTTAATGGGATGGGTGACCTCCCAAGAAGGCCCCATGCTTCATCCCTGTGAGCATTACCTAGATGCAATGAGTGCTAAGTGAACCATTCATTCTCATGAAAGATGGATTTGTGTGAAGCACTACTCAACTAATATGGGTCAATGACTTTGACTCAAAAACTATGCACTTGAATCCTGATATAAATATCATAATTTGACACAATATGGAAAATATTTCCTACTTATTTATATTTCATAAATTTGATTGAATCACCAAACGAGAACATGTGCACAAAACTTTGCTGCAACTGGAAAATGGTTCAAGCCCAAGGCTTGAAGGATTCTGAATTTGTCTTCTAAAATACATATGAATGTCACATAATCAGACAATACCCTTCCACATTCACAGTGGAGAGTGCGTATGGAAAACCAGGACCATTTTGTTGACACGGCACTAACAATATCTATAACTACTACAGATGTTTGTGCTAGCCAAGTAAAGCAACATCAATTTTCTTCTCCTGTCCATAATCACAAAAAACAGTAAACTTCAATTCAAAAGTTAATTTCCCAAATGACAAAAATATATTTATTTTTATAGAACAATAAAGCTAGAATATCACTTCTAACTTCGTACAGAAGCCATCATTTTTTGTGCCAAGATTTAAATCAATCTCCGATGTAACTAAAGGTTATTGGCTAGTGATTCATACACCATTCATCACAAATAAGAAATGCAATGCAATGAACTTACCTCAACAGTTTCTGGATTAACAGTTGCATATTCCCTCTGAAACACATAAACAAATTTGACAGATGAAGAACTCTCAGAACCCACAGATTTTGGATCTTTAGGAAGCATTATTGTTGTCTCTGATAAGGATTTGAATGCATTTGTTTTTGCTGACAAGATTGGGTGTTGGAGTAGATTAAGGACAAGTTGATGACCCTGCCATCCAAACAGTCATTGGCTTGAGTTCATATGTCAAATGAGCTCCAGCAATACAGCTTATATCTGACTCTCAAAAATCTACAAATGACCGTGCTCATATAGGGTCAGAATATATTAATTTAAAGCCACTCCACAAAGCATAAATAAAAACCAATAGGCTTCATTACACAAAACACAAACCATATGAGATACAACAGCTATTTTTAGCATACCATCATTTTTTAATAATGCAGGGTAACAAATCCTTAGTGTTTTGTTCTGAATAGAAAAAACAACTCCAATCAAAGTTAGAATAACATTTAACTTCAACACTGAATAATCAAGATCAAAATCCAATCTTCAAGCACAAGAAAAGTCATGTTAGCTTGGACAAATTTAAAAACACAATGACAGACAAAGAAAATTCAATTTCCATTGTATTGTTAGCTGATTCATAAGAATCAGAAAAATGTCATCTTTGGCAAACAACTCAAAATTCAAACAGAAACAGTGTTGTACCCAAAACCAAAATTTTTGCTTCATCAAGGCATTTTGTTTAAAAGAGTCTAAATCTTGCTAAAATGATGTCAAGTACAGTTTTTGGGCAATATCAAGCATGGAGTTTTGTCAGTAGTTTGTCAGTCAAAGGCAGTTTCATTGATCAGAACCTGAATCAGAGACTCGGAACGGAGCATTTCATGATGGAGCGTTTCGCGACAACAACTATGCTTTCGCATGATCATTTTAGTGGTCAAGACGGAATTTTTAGTGATTAAATTATGAGGATTTCTCAGAGAAAAGCAAGAAAGCGCACCTGTAGCCCAGGGGTGCCCTTCTTTTTGAAGGTCAAGATCTTGTTGAAAGTACTCATAAATACAGTTAATCTCTTCAAAATTGGTCTACCTATCCGATGAGCTATCCAGCGAGGCTATCTGAGACCTGTAACTCCGGCAATTGGCGACAAAAGTTGAAATTTCCAAAGTTCTACATGGCAGAAACTTGTCTTTTCAGCAAAAAGCTACCGTAGCTTGCTGAGGGCTTCCTTCTTAAAGGTGTTGGATCTTGATAATTTCCTTCGTGGTCAGAGGCAAATAATCTCTTCACTTACTAGTTTTGTTTATCCAATGAGCTTAATGGAACGAGTCATCCGAAGTTCCGTAGCTTCGGAAGCCGCGAATCAAGATGAGCCTAGGCAATAGAGATTCTACATCTTCAGCTTCTTCGCTGTGTCTCCCAGTAACTATAGCCTCAGTGGGCTTCTGCCAAAATGACCCCTTTAAGATGATCCAGCTTGGCTCTTAATGCAGGTGTTCCCCTGAAGCATCGCGCGCATTTTACTCTAGTCCAGTTCTCTCTGATGCACCATCCTACTTGTTAATTCGACATTCCAGGTGATCATGGCAGAGGTTCTACCAAGCACGTAATTTCACGGGCGGATTGGCATAAAATTTTCATTGTATTTCTACAGTCCAGAGGCGCCTAGCCTTTAGGCCTGTCAGATGAATTTGTTCGCTTTCGAAGTCTTCACGGGATTCAAGCGTAATAACTTTATCTATCCAACGAGCACAGCCATCAGCCTTTGGGATTTGGCAGTCGCTCGTACGTGCAAGGTCTTTGGCGAAATGCTAAAAAGTGAAGACGTCCGGAAAATGGCCAAGTATGGAGCGTATATTTTAAATAAAATACGCACTTGCATTTTTGAGGTCTTACAAGTAGTTTTCTTGCTTCGTCACCTCTAGGGACATCTCTTCTCAATGCTCCTGGCTATGCAGAGAGACAGTCGGCACACGAATCGGGGCATTCCAACTCTCGGTATCGGAGGACAAAGTAGGGAAAATTTTGGATAAAAGTTCAACTGGCTGTAACGCCGCCAGCAAGTAATCACCAGCTGCCAGGGCTTTACTTTGATGCCCCTCTTAATGCACTTCTTTTCAGATGCCATGCATATATCCGTTGGATGCAGAATGCTTCTAGTCACATAGTGAACTTGGTTTCCTGTCAGCAGGGTTCACCGTTCGCCGTCAGCCGCTGTTTGAAGTATCAGATGGCAGTTTAGGAAAATGATTTAAGTTCGGTACCTGTAAATGAATTTAATCAAGGGCTCTTAATTTTGAGGTAAGCAATGATGGATTCTTTGCGTTGACGAATTCTGCCAGACATTCTCTCTTTCATTTCAGCAGTTTCGTGAATGAATATCTCTACCAGTCTCAAAGATCACTCTACTACCTCGTAAAATCAAAGGTCGAAGATGGTCAGTTGTAACTTGTAGTCAGCTACAAAGTAGGAAGTTAATAAAAAGTGTAATATCTTGAGCAAATGGATGTCTATGAGCTCAAATGATGACTTTTCGGAATCGGTGAAGACTGATGGTGAATCTTAAAGCTTCATTCAGTTTGTCAACTGAAGTTTAATAATTTTTAATATTTATTTTGCATTAAATGGCGAATTTCTAAAATGGCGCCTTTTGCAAATTGCATGATAATAAATATTTTATTATTATTTATTTTTGAACTTCGAGTCAATGGCAGTGCAACTGAAGGGCGACCAATTGAAAATCTTCTATTTTCAGTTAGGGTTTTGAAATCTTGCAGTTCATAAGTTGGTGCGAATTTTCTTTATTTAAGTATGACGCCTTCATTTGTTATTCACCAAGCTTCAAGAGAAATTTGTATTTTTCAAAGAGACTCGTACTTTGAGAGCAAAAATCGTATTTTTCAAGGCAAAGGCGTTTCTTCAAGAAATTTGTATTTTCTTCAAAAGGCAAGTTCGTATTTCTTCAAGAACAAAGGCGCAACTTCAAGGCAAATTCATTCTTCTCAAGCAAAGCCAATTTTCCAGATCAAAGGCAAATTCTTCATCTATTTCCAAAGGCGATTTCTCCAATCACATTCTTTTGTAGGTTAAAAAGTTCACATTTATCAGCAATTTGAAGAATTCAAGGGCGATTTTCATTGAAGAAGAGCATACAAAAAACGTCTTTTTTCTCCTTGGTTCTCAGATTTTGATTCGCATGTTCTTGAAATTGGCAAATTCGACAAGTTTAAACATTTGGATTATTTTTATACAATTTCCTCGAGTTAAAATCGTGCGTTTGATTTTTCAAGAATTTTTAACTTTAGAACATTCGTTCT
>VDFB02333201.1:0-23599 GCA_007258455.2 Sequoia sempervirens | reverse complement strand
TGCCCTTTTGTAAGAAAATTTGTGAAACTTTGCGTTCATGCTTTGTGAATGAGATTCAATCAATAAAGAAAAGGATTGCAAGCCAAACTTTGCGTTGGATTCGATACTTTTGTAAGTTGATCTGATTTGGTAGTGATTAGTTCGAGGAATCTGAAAGACTCTAAGTAGTTGATGTAAACTTTGTGTTACATTCGTTATTTAGATTGCATTGTATTTCTTTTATCATTGGTTGAATGATCTATAAGACTTTGCGCTTATAATCATTCATGCTCTTGCATGTTCTTGTTGGATAATCTATAAGACTTTGCGCTTATAATTATTCATTCTCTTGGATACTTTGTCGAAGGATCTACAAGACTTTGTGCTTGTAATCGTTCGTGCTATTGACACTCTTGTTGGATGATCTACAAGACTTTGTGCTTGTAATCGTTCATGCTATTTGAAGAATTGTTGCGTCTAAGAAGACTTTGTGCTTCTAACGTAGCAACGGTACGTTTATGCAGATCCAACATTGATAAAGCTACGAACGACTTTGTGCCTTCGTGAGCTTTCCCTTTTATTTTCCTTTGTTTGTTGTTAATTACTTTTTGGTATCTCTACGCTTCGCTTTGACGAGATAGAGATATTGGCATTACTGCTGGTTGTTAGTTTTAAGTTATCAAGAATTCGGAACTTCCAACACGTGAAGCATTGTAAACATCTTCTCTGAAAAAAGAGAGAAGGATGAATGTAACACACCCCCCCCACTCCGTGACTTTCGTGTACATTGTGTAATTACTTTTGTGATTTACTATTGTTTCTCTTAGCAGTAAGAAGGGCGCCTCCCCTTTCCGAGAGGAGAGATTCATATCTCACATAGCCGTGGCTGAAGTCCAAGTTGTGTAATCTGTCGAGAGTTGATTACATAATTTTCACCCAACAAAAGGCAACATAGATGAGGCTTCCAAAATAGTGAACAAAGATGTTTATAGTGATGAAGACATAGGTAGTTTTGGTTTTGACTTCTTGGACCAATTTATGGAGAGAGATTCTTATGTTGACATGTATGGTGATGAGTTGGAGAATTATTTATTCAAAGAGACAACATCACAGGAGGAGCACAGTGAACAAAGCAATCGACTTCTTAACACATGGGATTCGGGTGTGGTGGAACCTAAGTATGACAAGGAACCTATTGGGATGAATTTACTTTTGACTATAGTTTTGTTCAAACTTCATCTCCATAGTTATGTAAGGATGATAGCATAGATGGCATTGATGATTTTGTTTGATGAACTTGAAAACAAATCAGATTTCACTTTGCATGTAACTGAACATGAGCAAGGACCTAGCAGCCTTGCTGATTTGGATTCACAATTAGTTTTTTGAAGATGATCAAGAAGAGACACAAATAATTTGGGACAGTGATGGATACTCTGATAATAGGTATGAAAGTTCTAATTTTTGCATACAACATAACAACAGTGTGCTATCCTTTCCAAAACAAGATTGGAAAGAATAATTTTTGGTGTCTATAGAAAAAGAGGGGCATACTTTATCTAGGTTGGATGACATTAGTATACTTGTTGAGAAATTCATATACATGACACCAAGAAACCAACTTGAACAAAATGTTCCCCTTTGTGATTTGCACACTATTAAAAGTTCTATGGAGGGAATCAAAACAATGTTCATACACATGTTGCATGATAGAGATGTTGCCACCAAGTTTGCAGGTGAAACCTTTTCTATGTCTAAGAAGTTAAGGGTAGAGATTAGTGAGCTCACCAACGAGCTTAATTCTATAAAGCTTGCTTTGGAAAGTGTCCAAGAGGCACTTCTTGAGGCAAACAATAAGCTATATGAGATTTAATAGTTTAGAGAAAAGGAAAGCGGAAAAAGGGAAAGGGAGATCAATCAGGTAATAAAGGAGCTTGATTTCATCTAGGAGTATGATCTTACACATTGTCCAAAAAAATAAAAAAATAAGAGTTTGGATCAGCAAGAGGATTGGTCTGATTTTGGAGTTGAAGATAATTATCAATTTGTTGATGTAGATATTTGAATTTGACCACTCCCGTATGGTCAAATTCTTCCCCTTTTGTTCGTCTATTTCACATTCCTTCATCGACATTAATTAAATGATTTATTTAATTAATAATTACCCCTTTCTAAATGTTCCTAAAGTATTTAATTTAATAATTAAACACTTCATCTTTTATGCCCCTTCTTCTCTAAATTAAATAAATGCTTTGATTTATTTAATTTGGTCACTTTACCTTTTTGAATTTAAACCAATTTTAAATTCATCATTTTCTCTCTCCTTGTCCCATCCTCCATAATCTCCCCTTTAATCCGGATTAATTTAATTAATCCTTGATTAAGATGTGCACACCTATAATCAGGATTAATGTCACATCCTCCATAACTTGCAACTTGCCCCTAATCCCTCATTAGCCTCCTTAATCACCTGTTTGCACAACCTTAATCATATGATTAGGCCAACCTAATCCTCATACCATTTATGGCATGCCTCCAAGTCAACCATCATAAATGCTTTCTCCATTTAGCCAAGGCAACCTCTTCCCCATGTGAATTAAAAATTCAGATTTATTCCTCCAAGGCTTTCCTCTTCCCCATGTGGGTTATTGGGGAATTTTAAATTTCTGATGTGTCACATCTCCCACATGGGGACAAGGACCTCCTTTATGAGGAGACCTTGTCCCAATCCCAAGGTACTTCCAAGTACCTTCACATCATGTGAATTAAAAATTCACATTTTATTCTTCCAAGGTTTTTCTCTTCCCCATGTGAATTTTTTTTTGTTGGATCAAAGACTTCAATATCTAGTGCATTGATATTTTTCAATCATTTTTTGATAATCTGTTATTTTTCCACATGTGCAGAGTAGAGAGCTTGATTTTCGGTGAAAAACCTATGTTTAATCAAACTAAAAAAACAAATACATAATAAAACCAAAACATATTAAAATTATATTCATTGGATAACTCATTCTGAGGACTACCATCATCCAATTGGATCTGTGAAGTCTTCTCCATTTTCATCCTCAACTCAAGCTTTGAAGGGCAAAATTCTGGAGATTTTTGGTGCTAAAGGGGGAGAAAGGGGAAAAGGGAGGTTTGAGCAAACCCCCCTTGGAAGTTCACTAGAACCTGGGTTCAAGCGAACCCCCTTTCCACAAACTTTTCTTTTGTTTTTTTCCTGGGAAATGTGGGACCCAACATTTAATAGGTTCGCTCAAAGGGGGTTCTAGCGAAGCCCCTTAGAATTCGCTTGAACCAAATGCTCGTTCAAACCCCCAAAAACCAAAAAAAAATTCTTGGAGGTGTTTTTGCAATTTTCCTTCCTCATTGGAATTATAAACCAGTTTTGTGGGTTACCCCTGGAGAAGTCCATCAAATAGGGGTACCCCCTTGCACTAGCTCTTTTTGTTATTGTTTATGACGACCTTCATTATCTTTTATGGGAGCACACTCATTCCCCAAGGATCAAAGGCATTACACTCCCTCACCAAAATGAGTTAATCAATATTCAATTTGTGGATGATACTGCCATATTCATAGAGCTTGAAGAAAAGAATATGGAATCCCTTATGGGGAAGCTAAACATGTTCTGCCAAGCATCAGGTGCAAAAATTCCTAGTGCTAAATCAATCATTCTAGGGTGGAACAAATCCCCTTCTGAATGGCTTTGAAAGTTTGGATTCCAATGGGGGGCCCAAACAAATAGACCAGATACTTGGGGATAACTTTCGCCATCAATCCAAATCTAAAGAAAATGTGGCTTTGGATCAGGTCAAAAATAGAGAAAAAGTTGGAAGGGTTGAATAGGAAATACCTATCCCTTGTGGGCAGAGTGTAGCTTTGCCAAAAGATCTTATCTTCATACGGTATATATTTTGCCTCTGTTTGGTTTTTTAGCAGCTATCAGGTTAACAAGATCTAGAAAAAATTAGGATTTTTTTTTGGTCAAATGGTAAAGGCAAAAAGAAAATGCACTCAATGAAGTGGGAGTGGTGTTGCATTGATAAGAAGCATGGTGGGATTGGTTTGAAGGACCTTAGGCTTCACGTGGTTGCTTTGGCTACCAAATGGATAACTAAGGCTATAGAGGGTGATGAGCCATCTAAGGTCCTAGTTAGGAACAACATCAAGCTTTCTACTCCTAAGAATGCTAAAGCCTAGAAAGGTTTGCCAATCTATGATATTCTCATAGGGAAATACCCAATGTCTCTGGTTGGCTCCATGATATTCAAAAGTCTATGGAAGGCCTAGGAACTTGTTAAACAAAAAGTGGGGTTTAAGCTAAGTAATGTGATAACTAAAAATAACCAAAAGTGCCAAAACTATAGTTCCATCTGGTGGAACCTAGAACACAATAATAAGCCACTCGCCTTACTACAAGGCTACTTTGCTAAAAAGTGGAATCAAGTTGGTATCCAATCCTTTCAGGATATCCTTGTCAATGGTAAAATTAAAAACTGGGAGAATCTTGTCTCTAATTTTCATTTGCTTGTTTCCAATTTAAGAACCTATAATATTCTTGTGGAGACCTGGAAATATGCTAGCTTCACTTAGAATACAGATAATTTCCTAAATCTTGGTTGTGATCTCATCTAGAAAGATGACACAATCGTTAAAAGATATCAAGTCCAAGACTATTTATAGAGATCTTGTTAGTTCAATTATGTGATTGATCATGTTAATAAATGTTGGGGCACCACTCTCTTGGAAAGTAAATGGAATAATATAAGAGAGCCTAAGAAGGCTTGTTTTAAATGGCTTATCCTTTTGAACAAAGTTCCTTATAAGACTAATCCTTTTGATGCTGACTTGTGTAGTATCTATAGAGTTCCTAAATTCATCATACACATATTTTTTGATTGCTTTAATGTAAAAGAGATTTTGAAAATGTTTTGCAATGATCTGTTGATTTGGAATACTGAAGATAAAATTAATTGGAAAGATGTTTTGTTTTGCAATAAAATTTTGAATAAAGATTATCATGTGTTTTGGGACTATTTATCTATTGAAATTTTATGCAATATTTGGAGGGCACGTAATGAATATAAGTTTCAAAGGTGTAGGAGAGTGTTTACTGAGTCTACTAAAAAAATCGTGTATCTCAACATTATCTTGCAGGTTTCAATGCATATAGAGATCAAAGTGTCCAAATTTTGGAGGCTTATCAGGGAGGGCAGCATGGTCTTCAACAGGGATGAGGTGAGATGTGGACATGCATGCCACCTCAACAACGAGGAGGTCGAAACATTTCTCAGGGCTCTAAATGAATTCCAAAGGGCATTCAACAGTGCGGTAGCCAGTGATATGGAAAGACAAAGACAACCTGTTCAAGCAGAACCACGTGGGCAGGTGGATACAATCTCACCCTCAAGTGAAACTAGACCAAATGTGCAACCTTCTAGGATGGTGCCATATGAACACAAGGGCATCAACAATGTATAGGCCCTTTCTCAAGTAGCGTTAATATAATCTACATTTTGTCTATGTTCAATCCTTACTAAATGTGTAGCTCTCTCGCCTTTTGTTTTTATAATCTTAGTCAATGATGTAATTGAAACCATAACATGGCATACGACAAATTCACCGCCAACAATTCACAGATGAAAAAATCACCGCGGGAAAATTCATCGCCATGACAAATTCACCACAAGTAAAATTCACCACCAACAATTTACCATCAGGAAAAATAATCGCATTAATATTTTTTAATATTAATTTTTTGTGGCGGTGAATTGTTGGTGGTGAATTTTTCATGGCAGTGAATTTTCCCGCGGTGAATTGTTGGCGATGAATTTTTCATCAGTGAATTGCTGGCGGTGAATTTTCCTAGAGCCCTATATGATATGTAATCTCATTCAATGTAGCAATCCACAGTGCAATGATCACTGATATACCTCGGAAATGTAAATGGTTATCATACTACTATTAATACAAAAAAAATCACAGGTATAAATATTAGACACAACACCAATGGAGGAGTTAATTCTATGAATTAATTTTCATATGCAATCACCCTAATGATTAAATCACTTGAAACATTTACATAATATTTCATCCTAACCTTTCATGTATGTTGCCCTTTTTCATGATTGAAGCACCAATATTCCCTTGAATTTGGCTTCATGTGCCCTCCTCTATGATTCAACAAACTTCAAAATGGACTAATATGGCCATGTTTGATAAAATCATAATTTTTTATGCTAGATCTCTAATTAACATATCGTTTAGACTTGAAACGTGACAAATCTACAACATTTATTTTACATGATTTCCTCTTCACCAAAATCTCCATAGTGTTTAGTTTCTTCAAGGCCATCAGTTCCAAAAAATCACATTCTCACACGCCATTCTCATAGGAGCACTCCAAAATCTCCTCCCTCATGTTTTGATGTCATATTAGATAAATCAAGAGCATATACATTTGCACAACAATAAAAAACACAAATAATGATGCATTATTACTTCTTCAAGATTTTACAATATATTGTACAAATGTTTATAATGTATTGCATTCTTGTAACTTCTCAAAAACTCCCTAAACTACCTATGAGAAATTAACTCACAACTAACCAATATTTTAATACTAAAATTAAATCACTAAAATGACTTTATTACAATATTTAACCTTAATTTGAATAACAAATTTTTAACTAATCCATTAAAAAAGATGTTCAAACACAATCACAAAAATCACATCCATCAACCCCAAAAACACAATATTTTAAGTTCAGACCAAACCACAATGGAGAATTTGTTGGTAGAAAGAGGTTCAAAAGAGAATTTACAAAATTACTACTCCGAGACGAGTGATGCACATTATTCCGATAGAATTCACCAAATCACTACTTGAGAATGGACAATTTACTTAACACTAAGGGTAGTGCGTAATTTTATTGAAACTGTTGTAGTTACCTCATTTATTTTTACTTGTACATTTTTTTATCCATGTTATTAAATTTTTACTTTGATTGTTTGAGTTTTACCATTTTAGAGAAGCTAAAGATGTCCTTTAAAGAAATTACTAACTTCTACTGATATTTGCCTAAGTACTTGTAAATCTATTTTAAAATTATACTATTTATTGTATATAATTATATTTATTATTTACTTTAATCTAATATATATTAAATAATGGCATTATTTTTAAAAATTATATATTTATTTTATATACTTAATATTATAATTATATTAATTATTTATTTTAATCTAATATTATATTAAATTATATCATTATTTTAAATTAATCTATAATTATTTAGTTATTATATTCAATATATTCTATAATAGCATCTATATAAGTATTTTCATTATTTTAAATAATTTAGTATTATAATAATAATAATTATTTTATGTTTGTTTGTTTTGTTTTAAAGGGTAAGTGTGTTGAATCCAGAGCTATGAACCAGTGAGGTTACAATCGGGGGACCTCATCCCCAACATAAACACTTAACAATTACACCCCAAAGGGGTTTAAATCTTGATGGTAAGAACAACGCAACAACTTAACCATCACACCATGCCACTATTGACATTATTATTATTTTATGCTATATAATATATATTATTTTATTAAATCTATATAATTATATATTTATTTTAAAGTAATTAGTATTTTAATTATTTTAAATAAATTAGTACTATAATTATAATTATTATTTTATGCTATATAATATATATTATTTAATTTAATTTAATATATATTTAGGATATTATCTAAAATTAATCTATACAAAGTTAGAAGAATTAATTAAAGAGGGGGTTAGTCATATAATGACTAATATAATTATAACATGTATTTGATTTATAAAAAAGATACATAATTAAATAATTAATAAATAGATATTAAATGTAATACAATAAAGATAATATAATATATAAATTTTATATTTCTTACCTAAGTTGGTCATTCCTGAAAGATGTGCCAATTAAATTAAAATAACCATGTCAATTCTCATTTATTTTTAATTAGCATATATATCTTTAATAAATCTATATAAAATACATCAAAAGATATCTTTGAACATTCATTTTAGCATGTGAATATCAATTCACAAAAGTCATTAGAAGGGTATGAGGTCGTATGGAATTTAACACAAATTGACTTAAAAGGATATCAACATTCAAGAGCATATAATCAAAATAGTATCTACATGATCACAAGGTTAAATTTGAAACTAAACCAAAACAAGTATAGGTAAAAGAAAAACGATGACATGGTGTAATTGAAGACTCTCAAAGGTGAGAAACACTAGGTCAATCTACACCTCTATCCCTTCTCTCTCATTCACTCCGTCTCTCTTCATCTCTCCTACTCTATATCCATATTTCTCTATTTTTATCTCACTCCTCTATCTCTTTCTATTCATCTCTCTCTCTCTCTCTCTCTCTCTCTCCATATACCTATGTCTATCTATATCACCCTCTATATATATTTCTCCCTCTCTCCCTTTCCCTCTCACTCTCCCTCTCTCTCTCTCTCTATATATATTGAGCTCTCTCTCTATCCCCCCTTTTCTTCTCTCTTTCTCTCCCTCTCTCCCCCTCTTCTATCTCTCTCTCTCTCTCTCTCTCTCTTTTCATCCTCTACCTATCTCTCTCCTCTCTCCCCCTCTTCTCTCTTTGCCTCCTCTACCTATCTCTCTCATATCTCCCCCTCTTCTTTCTTCATCTCCCTCTTCTTAGACCTCTATATATCTCTCTTTGCCTCTCTATCTCTATCTCTCCATATTTTTTCTTCCATGCCTCCCTCTATCTCTATCTCATTATCTATCCATCTCTTTGTGACCCTATATTTCTCCCTCTCTACCTCTTTAGATATCACTTTTTACCTCTATATTTATATCTCTCCCTCTCTCTCTTGCTCTCTATATATTTGTCTCTTCCATCTCTATTTATCCCTCTCTCCTCTTTCAATCCTCTCCATATCCCTCTCCTTCTCCATCTCCATCTCCATATCCATCTCCATCTCCATCTCTACCCCCTATCTTTATCTCCTTACCCCTCTCTCTCTTGCTCTCTCCCCCTTTATCTCTCCTCTTTCATTATTACAAACATAGAATGAGGCTATTGGTAATGGAGACCAAAAAAATTCCTAATTGACCTACCACACCCCTTTAACGTACCCATTGCATGCCAAGATACAATTTCTATCTTTCTATCTCTCCTTTCTATCCTTATATTTCCCTTTTTATATCTATATCTCTTTGGGGCCCTCTTGTTAGGGTTAGAAGGTAGATATCTAACCGTTAAATGCATATTTGATCAATAACACAGTGAAATAAAACACATAAAATTATAACAGAAATAAGACAACACAAAAAATTTAACGTGGTTCACCCAATCTAGGCTACATCCACAAAATTGCAGCCATCCAATGATTTTATTATCCAGTGTAAAACATATTACAATCTTGCTAATAATGCCCTACTACAACTGCCATCCAAACCGCTTATAACAAGCTTTTTAGAAGCTTTTAGAATTTGGGTTTTACAAAGTCAATTTTTATTTCATTTTTCAGTGACGACACAATTTTTTTTTGTCAAGGGCTGCCGCCCCCAAACCCTCACCCAGGGCCTGGCTCGGCCTCAGACCCTAACGATGATACATGAAGAGTGTACAATATAGCATGACCAATCACCACATACCAACAATCTCCCACTTGGAGACTAATCAGGCTCCACACCAAACACCTCTCTCATTATCACTCACTCTTTCTATATCTCTTTAATTATCCTCTCTTTGATCTATTTCTCTCCCTACCTCTCTCTATCTATTTATATATTTCTATCTTCTCTGTCTCTCTCTCTCCATATGTCTCTCAGTCTCACTCATATACATAGACACTCCTATTTCTCCCTCACTTTTTCCCTATCTATCTCTCTATCTCTACTACTCTCTCCCTTTCTCTTTCCATATGTTTATATCTTTCTCTTTCTATTCCCATATATCTCTATCCCTTCTTTCTCTCCCCCCTCTCTCTCCCTTCCTCTATTCATCTCTTTTTGTCTATCTCTACTTTTTGTTTGTTTGTCCCTCTATCTTTTTCTCCCTTTCCCCCTCTCTATATCTTCTTCTATGTCTCTCTATCACTCTATCTCTTCCTCTCTCTATCCCCCTATCCCTCTATCTTTATCTCTCCCTCTACGTCTCTCTCTATCTCTCTCCCACTATTTCTTTGCCTCAATCTTCATCTCCATCTCAATCTTACTCTCTACCCCTCTATCTCTACACATGTCTCCCTCTCTTTATCCATACATCTATCTCTCCCTTTCCCTCTTCCTAGACCTCTATATCTATATCTCTTTTCCTCGCATCTCTCCATATTTCTTCTCCCATCTCTCCCTCTATCTCTATCTCATTATCTCTCCATCTCTCTCCACCTCTCTCTATATATCACTTCCTATCTCTATCTTTATCTTTCTATCTCTCCCTTTCACATTCTCTCCCTCTCTCTTCCTCTATATATTTATCCCTTTCATCTCCCTCTTTTATCTCCCCCTCTCCTCTCCATATCCATCTCCTTCTCCATTTCCATCCCCATCTTCATCTCTATCTTCCTCTCTATCTCTATCTTCTTAGCATCAAATATCACTATCATGGAATTTGGGGACGAGGTCTTAAAGGCTAAAAACGAACATCTAGAACATACCTTGTTCTGTTGTCAATGTTTTTTGCTACTTTCTGCTCACTATTGGTTTTTGCTCCTCCAAACTCTTCCTCGCTGGTATTGACCTTTCACTTCTCCAATTTTGTGAGCTGCAACCTAAAAAATAAGATATTGACAGGGTTTTAGAGTATGCTTATTAAAACTCAATAAACACTAAAAAGAGGGGAAAATAAATTTTTCGTATTATTACCTTAAGACCCAAATTACATTTGTCTTGTCTATGAAGCTCCTGAAGTAGAGGTTTTCAACAGAGAATATCTCTTGCTCTTCCTCCCTCTATCTCTCCCTCTTTCTATCCCCATCTCTCCCCCTCTCTCCCTATTGTAAACATAACATGAGCTTGTTGGAGATGGAGACTAACTATCTTTCTAATTCAGAGGTTTTGTTTTAATCGTGTTTATATCCCTGTAAGTGGTAAGCGGATACATAGTTGATTTGACCTAAGAAAAATAGATTAGAATTTCCCTAATTGACATTTCACACATCTTCGGCGTACCCATCGCACACAAGGTGCGATTGCTTAACTGTATGGTCCCATGGGGGGGCTTGGGCTTCTATTTTCATGGATCAAGCAGTCCCATGGACCAAAAAAAATTATGCTACAGGATTAATTGAAATCTCCTCCTGAAAAATAGCAGCCCCTACCTTTTAGGCCAAATTGAGGTGGGGCTAGAAATTGCCCCTTTTAGGAATTTTTTCTGCCACTTGTCTATCACTTTGAATTTTAAATTTCTAAAAAAAACTAAAAAATGAGAGAATTTTTATTTGTTTATTAATTTTTATCAAATTACTCCACTTCGTCCCTTGAATTTTGGAGCCCAAACTTTTAAACTGAATTGCAAAATTGAATTCATGGGACCACCATCTTAAAAATATTCCTAAAAAATCTCAGCAGCACCGCTGAAATTTTTTAAGAAGCCCTCCTCCATGGGACCGTACCCTAAATGTGATTAAATTGGCTTAAAACAAAACTTGCTTATAATATCAAGTCTGCCCGATCCAAGTCTTATTTAAATGCTCACTCATCATGACATAAGTATAGAATCTTCTGGAGCTTTAATAAATTTTATGAAATTTGAAAAGTTTTATTTACGTCTATTCTATTTGAGATGTATCCATCTCAATCTGGTCAGATTTGCACAAACGCAATGTGTTTAGTTTATTCCGGCCATCCTACTCGAAATCTGTGATGAACAGAATTTAGTACGACGACGTGACACGGTGACAGTGGACAATATATTTTAAATTGCAAAATCTTCTACCGCCGCTTTCTCTGATGATGTGCACTTCTCCTTACATCGAACTTGAATGCTAATAACTGCTCGTTGCCTGCATATGGTGAGTCTCAGCTCTTTCCCGCCTACGGTGAGTCTCAGCTCCTTCCCGCCTCCGTACTCACTTTCGTTTTCTAGAATTTTAGAATGAAGGATTGTTTTTGTTTAATTTGGTTTTCTTTCTGTGTTTGTTTTAGTAGGTATTCATTTTTTTTTTAAGGGTTTTTTAATCTGCTATAGTTGCCGAATAATAATGTTTATCTTCTTTAACATCCTGAATATCAAGAAGTTAAAGGCCAAGTAGGTAAGGAAAATGCCTTCATTGAAGTGAAATTGATGCTTTCTTTGAATCTTGGTCAGCCATAGCTTTATAAGTTTTTTTTTTCTTATCTTCCCTTGTCTGTCTTTTGTTTGAATAGGATGTTTGTTGTTTTGATTTACAGTACCGGCTGAAGGTTCAAACATGCAATGTACTACTTGATTCGTAGAGGCATTGTTCCTTAAGACGAGTCGTAAAGGGCTTGACAGTGAGTTGGTTGTGATCAATCAGGTATACCTCATGAGCTCAAACTTTTTTGTTTTGAGAATTTAGCTATTGTGTATGGCCCGTTATTATTATGTGCTTTGTGAGTTTAAATAGTTCTTTACTCTGTTAAACAAGCCATTGCATACTAGTTTGATTTTATATTTTTACTACTCTGTTAAATAAGATTTCCAATAGGCTCACTTTAGGCTGTACCAATATTGTGCTTTCTGTTGAACCGTAACGATGCCAATTATAAAGCATGTTTCCTTGTGGGCACTCGCCTTCCCTGACAGAGCAAATGTTGTTTTCTTTTCCTTAAATGCAATTCAGACATAAGCTTGCTCAAAACTTGTATTACTGTTACTGTCCCCTGGCGGGAAAAATATTACCCTAATAGAGAAGACAAAAAGGTAGGGGTCCAACGTTTACAAAATAATTGTGGGTATAAACATTATATGAAAAACCAAACACTAATACAAATTTTGAGCTATGTAGATTCGTTGTTATATTAAAATTTATAGGGGTTAATGAACTTTTAACTCAGCATTTTCATCTCTATCAAAAATGTTGGTTGCTTCCAAAATCAGTCCTCAGAAGTGTGATGGTTAGCCCATCAGATATTCCCTAATCTTGGAACAGAATAAGTCTGGAGGCAACCGCAAACAAACTTATGAGAAAACAAAAATAGAAAACAAACAACATGAACAACAAACCTACAACCAAACAAAAAACAACATAGAGTCAAGACAATCCTGGGAGGTAGAGACGTTCCCCCAATATGAGTTCCCCGTTATGAACTAATAAAGGAACCCATTAAAGTATTTTTCAAGCATATTCCTAAATGTTGACTGATGAAAGGGTCTCAGCTTAATCTTGGACCTTTCTGTACGAAACTAAACAGCTTACTAACCCCATATATTGACTCACTCATGAATAAAAGCTTATAAATACATACATACTATTTTAAAAAAACTGCAAGATTGGACAGCTTAGAATGTCTGAATCTGTACCAAAGAAATGGGAAGCAAGTGAAATTTGCTTTCTAGAAAAGAAGATTTTCTCAGAAGAAACAGAGTCCATCTCCATCTTCAAAGAAAACTCAAACCAGAACATCTACTTTCATGATTTTGCCCCGACCAAATATGTTGATATCAGTAGCATTAACAATGTGCTATAACACAATCATTAAATCTGGACCAATTCTCTAATCATGGGACATTATCACCTGAACACAAGATATGATATCAACTGTAAATTTTAGAGCTGGCCATAAATTTTATGGAGTTTTCACCGCTGTGTCTTAAATCATGTACAAAGATATTTATACAGTCCACAGAATTTTGCAAACAGTAAATCATGTACAAAGATATTTATACAGTCCACAGAATTTTGCAAACAGGCAGACAATTTTCGAACTCAGTTCTCGCCTGTGTACAATGTATATGCATAAATGCATCATCCTATTCCTTGCACAAGAAAAACCGAATCCCCACATGAGCAGACCTAACTCACCATCATTGAAAATCCAAATGATGATTATAGCCATCCCCTTTTCCTACTATGATGGGTAATGGGTATAGCGTAGATGCAGCAAATTTGCCAAAGTACAGTAAACTTCACCTTTCCAATTACCGTTACTGAAGTTTAGATAAATAAGCCTCTTCAACTTTCTAATACCGGAAGGGATAATCCCTGAAAAGAAATTCCCACTGAGATTAAACAAAGTAACTGGAATTTGACCTTGGAAACCACCGAAAGGCAAGTCCAAAAAATTCAGCCTTCTCAACTCTCCAATATCGAAAGTGATCTTTGCCAGCGAATTCTAACTGAGATCTAAATGTTTTAAATATTCATGTTTAAACAAAGAGGATCTCAGCTGCCAAACCGAAATATAAGAAATCCAGCTGTGTAACATGGCTACCTAAATGGTGGCTGCAAGTGACATCTGTCCACCCGCAATAATTGAATCCCTTTCATATTGTGGGCATGCAATTGAGAGATGAGTAGAGCTCAGCCATATGACCAACAACAAAAATCATTTCCTTTGGAAATCTAATTCAAGGAGATGACTGAAAGATTACATCTATTTAATTTGGTTATCTTTCTGTGTTTGTTTTTAGTATTCATTTATTGTTTAAGGATTTTTTAATCTGTTGTAAGTGCTGAATAATAATGTTTATCTTTCTTTTTAACATTCTGAATATCAAGAAGTTAAAAGGAAAGTGCTCTCATTGAAGTGAAATCGATGCTTTCTTTGGATCTTGGTCAGTCATAGCTCTCTCTTTTATTCAAATGTTTGTTGTTTTGATTTACTGTTCCAACAGAAAACTCAAACATGCAATGAAGAGAAAACAACCACTATAAGTTAAACTAATGTCGTGTCTTGACACACAGTGGATATTGAATTCTTCTAATAATACTTTCGGCAAATATTTCCATTTTTATAGAATTTAAGATATTGAGTTATCAGTCTCAAAAACTAGTTCTGTTGGTAAAGGTAATAAACATAGTTGGGCTAGATATTATGGTTATCAACATATACAATATGATATATGATAAAATTATTCTCATCTACCAAATCCCTTATGTTTCATTGAAGCTGAAATGACAAAGGGTCTGAACAATGATGAGCCTAGTGAGTATGAGGATGCAGATGGTGACCCTAACGATGAGAAGGGTGTGAATGAAGCACGAGGTGATGTGAAGGATGAGAAGGTAGATATAATAATTCAATTATTGCATCATTTGGCTGTGTCTAAATTTTGTGCATTCAATTTATTTGAATTTGAAATATGGTAAGCTATTTTATTTTCCGAATTTGTTGTGCAGGTTGCTGCTCATCACAGAATAGGACGGGTGGGTAACAGAGATGTATATTATTGTACATATGGTTCATGCAGTGTTGGTGGAGGGAAAAAATATTGGGATTTGAGAATGCTCAACATGCATAGGATGGTGGACCACCAACTTCCTTTTGTGACGCCACGAAAGCGTGGCCGAAGTGCGACAAGACAGGCCCAACCAAAACGCCCGCCTCCTCCCCCTGACAAATTGAAAATGTATAATCGAAAGAGGGAGAATGATGTGGAGTACCAAATGAGGGTACGGTATAATACACAGAGAAGGCGTGTTATTCAAAGGGTCTGCACAGCGTATGGTAAAAAAAACTACCTTGAACTTCCTCACAAAGCAAAGGAGGAGGTGAAAGTTGCAATGCAATCATACAACATTGAGGAGAGGAAGGAGGAAAGAAGGAAAAAAATATTGATCTTGCAGGAGAGAAAGAAAATGGACGAAATGGTAATGTGGAATTGAATTGTTATATTTGAATTTTGATTGGTTCATTTTTTTTGTTTAGATGCATACAAGGTTCATGTAACATTAACTTACATGGCATGACAGGGTGATGGTCAACAAGTGAATGTTGGCCCTAAGCAGGGTACTGTTGATTTGGAAGACGAAGCACTGCCCATGAAAGCACAAGATGATGCTGTTCCTCCCATGCCTCCGTCTAACATTGAGAAGAAGAGGGAGCATAAACGGTTGAAATTTTCAAGGCTCCTTCAGAGGAAGATACAGGAAGAAACGGTAATTTTGAAATCTTCTCTTTAACGTGTATTTTGATTATTTGAATGAATTGGTTGCATACATCTGAATTTGATGCGATGTTTGAATTCTTGCCATTACAAATATCGAGGTGATCACTGCATTCCTATGAGTTCACTAATCTGAAGTGCACTATCTCCTTTCCTTCTATACATATATTATTGGAAATGACTTTTTTAAATTGATATGTTTGTGTATGTATTTTGTGTTGTCAAATGTCTGGCATGTTTTGCACGATAACAACTTATATAAAAAAGGAGATTTTTTTGGGTACATTGTGAGCTTATTTAGATTTGGTTGGAATTTTCCTTGTTAGGATGATGATAAGCCTATTGCACAACTTCGGCGAGAAATCCTCAATCGCAGTGATCACAGAAAGAATGAGGTGTTCACTAGATTCCTACGACCGCAACTATCTCAAGTAAGCATTGTCATTTTGTTTACACAAATATAGTATATTGCTGTCTAAAATTGTAAATTTTGGTTATGTTCTTTGTTTTTCCTCACACCTCTGCCATGTTTTGCAGGATAAGAATGTTATCGGACGTCTGTGGTCTCCAAAAAAATCAGGTCTTGATCTTATTTGCGATTTAGTCGCAATGCAAGGGGGAGAGGGTAATAAAGATGAACATGGGGACAGGGAGAGTGCTGGCCTGCCATCTATATTGGTAGCGACACAATGCTTTTCCTTGCTTTTGTTCCAATTTCTTTATGAATCCTTAACTACGAGTTGAATTATGATTCACGTTAATGAAATTTCTATTGCAGCCAAATCATGTCGATGAGGAGAGGATAGATGTCAAGGTCATCATGGAGGTCAAAGCACAAGCTCCCCAAAACCCTGTTGTTACACGTGCAACTGCGAGGATTCATGCAAGTGAAATCACCCCACCCTCAGTGCATAAGGACCCAAAGAAGCATTTAAGATTTTATGAAAGTGTCTCGTCAATTGCACATAATAGGCAGCGTAGGAGATGATGAGACAGATTGAGAAGAGTCATTGAGCATTGTGTCTTTGATCATTTCATTATTGAACAATTATGGTGTTGACTTACATTGTTTTCCTACGTTTGAACAATGTGTTCTTATAGATTTCAGATCAGACTTTTCATTGTCATTGAGTTTTGTGCATGATACTCTCTATAGTGCGTACATAGGACTAATTTTTATTAAAGTTGTATGGTGTGTTTGGTGTGCTAATGTGAAATAGACTTTGACATGTATGCAATTGGCTTCTATGCACATCCTAGTTTATATGAAAATTTTGTTAAGATTACATCATATGTGAATTAAATTTGTATGGTGTACCTTATGTGCTTGAGTGCATTATAGATTGAATGGTATTTATAATTTATGTCATTGAGTTATATGTGATTGATTTGTATGTCGTACATGAGGATGATTTGTATTAAGGTTGTATTGTATGCTCAATGTGTATATATGTACAAGGCTTTTATGTTGGTGTTGCATCAAGTGAATCAAACTTGTATGGTGTGTTTAGAGTGCTTGTGTGCATTAGTATTCGAGGCAAGTTCACATCATGATTGAATGTTACATGTCATTGAGTTTTGTGCATGCAACTCACCATGGTGTGTACGCAAGGCTAATTTTTATTGAAGTATGATGTGCAAATATAAATTAGGCTTTGGCATGTATGGAATTGACTTGCACACATATCCATAGTTATATGTAATTTATGCTATGATTACATCACACATGAATTGAATTTGTATGGTGTAACTCACATGCTTGTGTGCATTAGGATTACATCATATTTATATCATTGAGTTATTTGTAATTGATTTGTATGCCATGTATATGGGGATAAGTCATATTAAGGTTGTATTATGTCCCTAATATCTTTGTGTGATTGATTTGTATGCCATGTATAGCGAGATAATTAGTCCATAGGCTTTTTATAAGTGGACTTGCCAATCCACAATTGATTGCCAAACCTGTCTCACGGTTGAAAACCAGATTTGCTGACCGTTAAAACTTCTTTACGGCTGCTGCAACTTCTTTATGCTAATGAGATGTTTTGGAAAAAAAGGGCAAATCTTTCACTGATTAAAAATGATTTTGGCATACAAGCTTTCAATTTGCATTGCAGTCGATCCAATGCATTGATGTTTACAGATTTCATTTACCCCTTAAGAATATTTTCTGTTTAATGCATGCCTTGATATTAATTTCAGCCGCCTTTAACCACTGCCCAGAGTGTCCATAAATACAGGGAATGTGTGAGCTGATCAATCCATCATCGAACTCTTATTTCCCTTTTTGCATCAATGCTTTACACCGTTAGTCTGGTCATTCTTTCAAAACTAGTTTCTTGCATCAATGCTTTACACCGTTAGTCTGGTCATTCGTTCAAAACTAGTTTCCTCATTAATCCCTCACAGAGCTGCTTACTTTTATGGACCTTAGCAACTACTGTTACGGCCATGGGTGTGGCATACGCGCTCAACAGGCAGGGCCAAACACTCTATGGCTTTGGCGGTTGAATTTTTTTGCAAAGTCTTGCGGTCAAGAACGGTGTCTTTTGACACCGCCTCTTGTTATAGGAAATGGGTTTACATATGATGTTCCCAAGCTGATCATGTTAAAGTTTTTAGCAGTTTTATATACTATAAAGTTCATGACCGTAGTATTTGCATCATTTTGTTATGGTTGGGTTGCATAGCCAAGGGATCTCTGTAATACAATAGCTAGGGTTTATTTTATGGCATGAATGATTTCTTTTGGTAATAAAGGGGTATCCATTCTGTCAAATTGGAGCCTTTGCACTCAGCAATCATTCCGCCAAATTTGCTCGGGGTACAATTGTGGTCTCATCCCTTTCTCGATGTTGGAGCCTTTCCACTCAACAAGACTTAATCCTTGGCGAGTCATTTAGAACCTTTCAACTTCACCATAGGCCAAGAGCCCATTAACATTTGGAGCTTTTTTTTATGCTACTTGAATAAATTTTCTTGCAGCTCTCTTAACTAATTTATTATTGTTTTTGAACTGTAGTCTGTTGCATTGATTTTATTTATTTAATGATTATTTTGAATATTATTTCAATATAAAGAAATGAACACCTACATTCTTTATTTTGAATATTATTTGGACATACTTAATTTCTTTTTTGGTAGATTTAGACACACATTTCAGTTTAAAAAAAATACAAGTAGAATTTATTGTTTATAAATTTGTTTTAGATGAATATGTCTATTTTATTAAGAAATAATGATTTTTTTTTTTTAAATGTAAGTCCTCATCATACTTTCACTTCAAAGTGATCTATTAATTGTTATCATATCTTATAATTTGAAAATCTAAAATTTAGAGTATTAATAAAGTAGGTTTTATCTATTGTATTCATTCTTTGTACTTAAATATGTTTGATTTATTAAGAAATACTAGTCAATGAATGAATGTTAAAGATAATTTATAGAAGGTAGGAATTAAGGGAGTCAAAGCATAATGGGTCTTTGTTAAATTGGAATATCATCTCAAATTCTGATTTATTAGAAAATATTAGTCAATGAATGAATGTTAAATATAACTTGTAGAAGATAGGGCATGAAGAAGATTAGGGAGTCAAGAAGCATAATGGATCTTTGTTAAATCCAAATATCTTCTCAAAATTTGTTACTAAATTTATTATTGATTTGTACATGTGATGTTTTTTATTCTCAATAATGAATTACATTTGATCACTTTGTTCCATATTGTTAAGCTAGGAAAAAAATTAACATTCCCATTTCAGATATATTTATTCTTTATAAACTTTCTTTTGAAAGAATCCATCTAATATTAACAAAACGGTTAGTTTATGTTGGAGAAGGCAAACAAACCTTATCTTGAGTAAAGAGAGCTATCATTTATTTATATTTCACACTATATTAAAGAAAATGATTGTGATTTTTTTAAATTTTGTTAGTGATATATGAAGGTAGATTGGTAAAAGCTTTTTAGGGAGTTTCTAAGGAATTGGATTTTTTATTTTTATTTTTATTTTTTTATTATATATGACGTATCAATCATCTTACCAAGCCAGTGTTTTTTAACATGTCCAAAAGGATATCCTACATTAATATTCACTTTTTTATAGATAGAAAATGGAAATGTGAGGTAAGTTGAGGGTAACTTTTTCACCAAGCAACCAAGAATACTCATAATTCATTTCTCAAGTGTTCAGAAAAAAAACACTTTTGTAAAAGTTAATAGCTAGAAACTTTATTAGCTGATAGGCTACATATAATGTGAGATTGGAATTTGCAACAAGTCTCATGTTGCAAACCATTCTTATGCCATTGAAATACAAGTTTTAGGTGTTGTTTAATGGTAAACCAGCTGCCATTTAATGGTAAAAGCCTCCAAAATCTCACTTATCATGTAAAAGTTAGATAAATATTGATTTTCCAACTAGACGAGAACATTCTACTTCCATTTGCAATGTTTTTTGTTAATTTGATGGCAACTTCTTTCTTCATTTGTGTTGCTTTTTGTTTTAAATTTGTATGTAAATATTTCAAAATCAGATAATACTTCATTTTTTTAGGAAAAAATCTAGATTTATCTAAAGTTTATTTCATTCAATTATTTATCACTTATTATTAATTGTTTAATCTAACCACATATAAGTAGAATTTGTAGCACATGCACAAACATGTACTCTCTACCATATTAACATGCATATATTTTTTTATTGAAGAAATCCTTGAACCTCTTTTAGGTGCAAGTGCTAGTTCATATTAAGGTTATAATTTGTGCTCAATCTACATATGCGTACAAGGCTTTTTTAGTAGTGTTGCATTAAGTGTGAATCAAACTTGTATGGTGTGCTTAGAGTGCTTGTGTGCATTAGTATTGGTGGGATTTATGTCATTGTCATATATATGTGATTATTTGATATGGGATGTAAACTGATTTAGATATGTCAGTAAGATTACATTATATATGTAAACTTTATTGATATATATTGTGTTATTAATTTATTTGGAGAAATATAGGGGTTAGAAATAGAAATATTATATTATTTCAATCATAGTAAGTTAATCCATTTATAATTGTCTATTTTTATTATACATTTAGAGTTTATTTATTTATTATTTATAAATTTTATAATGTGTCATTTATTTAAGTCAAATAATGTGTATGTGTAGCATATGGTGAAATTTCAAGGTGTGTCTAATGGGTGTGTCGAGGTTGAATGGCATACATGTATGTTTTTGCACTAAGTGTGAATATAAATAGTGTGGTGTGCTTAGAATGCTTGTGTGCACTAGTATTGCTAGTATATATTTCACTAACTCATATACATTGATTGGTTCACATGGAATTTAAATTGGTCTAGTTCATCTTATGCTTGAATGTTATGTATGTCACTGAGTTGTGCATAATACTCTACATGGTGGGTACATATGGCTAATTTTATTAAAGTTGTATGGTGTGCTAATGTGAATTAAGTTTTGACATGTATCCAATTGACTTGTATACACATCCTTCTTTGTATGGAATTTATGTTATGGTTACATTACACTTATGAATTGAATTTGTATGGTGTACATTGTGTGCTAGTATACATTAGGATTGAATGATATTTATATCATTGAGTTATGTGATTGATTTGTATGATTGCACATAAGGATAGTTCATATTAAAGGTGTATTGCATGAATTGAATTTGTATGGTGTACCTTTTATGCATTATGATTGAATGGTATTTATATCAGAGTTATGTGTGATTGATTGTATACCTTGTACATGAGGATAATTCATATTAAGGTTGTATTGTGTGTCCAATGTGTATATGTGCATAAGGATTTTATATTGGTGTTGCATCAAGTGCAAATCAAACGTGTATGGTGTGCTTAGAGTGCTTGTGTGCATTAATATTGGTGGAATTTATGTCATTAAGTCATATAAATGTAATTGATTCATATGCAATGTGAATTGATCTAGTTCGTATTTTGGTGGAATATTATGTATGTCATTGATTTTGGTGCATAATATTGTCCATGACACATGCACAAAGCTAATTTTTATTAAAGTTGTATGGTGTGCTAATGTGAATTAGACTTTGGTATGTATGCAATTGACTTTTAGTACATATCCTTGTATAAAATTTACATGTTACATGATTACATCACATGTGAATTAAAATTTATATGGTGTACCTTGTGTGCTCATGTGCATTATAGTTGAATGATATATCATTGAATTATATGTGATTGATTTGTATGCCATGTACATGAGGATAATTCATATTCAAGTTGTATCAAGAGTGACTAGTGTATATATGTGTATAAGGCTTTGATGTTGGTGTTACACCAAGTGTGAATCAAACTTGTATGGTGTGCTTAGTGTGTTTGCATGCATTAGTATTGGTCACATTTGTTACATCCCACTTGTGCCCTAGCTATTTTGATGTTGTGCCCTAGATATTTTGGAATTGTGCCCTAGTATCTTGATGTCGTTTCTCAAGCATGAATATATATGTCGTAAATTAGCTTGTTGAATGGATATATATATATATATATATATATAGTTTAAATAAGTTCATTTAACAAATGTTTTTATGTTTACATAGATGCAGATGCAAAGATGTAATGAGATATTAGATTAACTACTTGTTTTTTGACCTAGTGGTTGAAGGGAATATCACCTCCGAGGAGGGAGGAAAAGTATCATCAGGTATGAGGGGTAATGGAAGAGAAGCCTAGTGCCATTTGAAACCTAATCTGTAAGTTGTGTCTGTCATTTGAGTAGGCATGGAACCACAAGTTCAAAGTTGTCAGGTAAACCACAAGGTCGACCCTAGGTGTTAGGATTACCTAACTTATGTTGTTGGTTGTGTGGCATCACCTTATTATTTCTTTTGAATTTAACATTAAAATTTAATCTTTAAGGGACCTTGAACTTTGGATTGTCTTTGGTGAACTTTTAATTGGCTCTCAAAAATATTTAATTTTTATTTAATTGATCAAATATAAAGGAATTATACTTAATATCTTTTAGTAATTTCAAAACACATTATATAAGGGAATGAAAGTAATTATAAATAACATTCCTATTAAAAAGGACATTCATCAATTATTTTATTATTAATATTTTAAAAGCATAATCTTTATGCAATTATATAGGGGTGGGTAAATTATATTTATCAACCCAAATATAATATTGATCAACTTGAATATAATATTTATCAACCCGAATATAATATTAAAGTATGTAAATCACCAAATACAATATTTTAATCTCTCATCTTTTTCATTCAAATAAAGTTTGTAAATAAAAAAATGCCTTGAGGATCGTGGGAGTAGCGGCAGTAGTGTGCCTTGAATGAAGTAGGTGGATATCGAGCCAAAAGCAATGGAACTCGGCTAAAGCAAATTCATATGTTGAGGAGTGTTGGATGCATTTTGTACTTGCCAAGTTCTCTAGAGGTCGAATTCGCAGTGACCAGTGCCACAATTTGAAGAAAAGAGCAGGAGCCGCTATCTTATTGTGCCAAG
>VDFB02333200.1:0-26572 GCA_007258455.2 Sequoia sempervirens | reverse complement strand
TTGCATTAAAAACCCTAACTGCTTAGAAATTGAAACCCTAAATTGAATTGGAACAATTTTTTTTGTTAAAACCCTAAATTGAAATTGAACAAATCATTTTGATTTTGAAAACTAGGTAATTTCGAGCTCAAAAAAATTCATTTGCATTGCTTAAATGTTTTAAATTTTATTTGCATTGTATGGAAAAAATGATATATTAAAATTTAGTTTCAATGTTAAATTATAATTAGATTAGAAACAATATGTTAAAAAATAGTTAAAATTCATAAAGTTTATCAATGTTTGCAAATTTAGTTAGCAAATTCCTAAATCCAAGCACGTACAATTGATTCCAATTGGCACTAACTTGCAAGTCTAAATTATTCCAAGGGTCACCCAAACTTCACCCCTAAGTTTGCTAAACCCTAGACCCAAAATTGTAAAATCTAAACCCTCAAGACTAAAGCATTTGAATTTTGTCTTAGGACCTTAAAATGAAATTTGGTTTCCTTAAAAAACCCTTTGTTGTCACCATCCAGTAGAGCTTTTTGTAATGTTTTCACTTATTTGAACACATAATATAAAACCTTTTGGTTTCTACAAGTTTAATAAGAGTGGATGATCACTCTCTATGCCACTTAGACATGATCATTAGGGATCTAAATCATTAGAAGAAAAATTTATTCTATTATATCCACAAGATAGGAGAGTGCGAGTGAGAGTGCTATGGGTAAAGTTTCTTTCATTAGACATACCTAAAATTATGTAGGTTCAATTTCAAGAATGGGTCTATTTGGTAGATTTATGAAAACTATTATGAATATCTAGAATACCACAAAAGTATAATTATAGCAATTCCAATTGGAAACACTTGGGTATATATCATATGAAATTTAAATCTAGTAAGGTGTCTATTATATAGGAGAGTTGATAATACATGGAAAGAGGTTTGTATGGGAATATATGTATTAAGAAACACATACCATGACCTCTATAGGATTTTTAAGATGTGATCCTAGACAATAATCCACCCATCCTCAAGCATAATCGATTCTTTAGCAATTAAGAGAGATTCAATAACCATAAAATTACCTATATTTTGATACTCTATAGATTTATGTGGAAGGATAGAAATGCAACAATAAGGAGACCAAGATGGAAGCATTTAACACCTAAGGTGCACCTATTACATGGGAAAGGGAGGAGGTACATGATGATAGGTTGGAGGAACTAGGCTATTATTACAATGGAGAGAGGAGGATTCATATTATGCTCCTATAAATAAGAGGTAAATTTATAAGATTAAAAGAACTAGATAATAACAAAGGAAATAATTCTATAGAGGGAGTGAGTGGGATTGTTTGAAATATACAAGGAGAGAGGTGAAGGTACCAACACCTACATAGAGTCCTACATGAAATACACAAATCTAGGCACTTCCTAGAAGGATCAAGATCCATGTGAGTAGCCTCTTTTTATATTTGTATCTTCTACATATGTATATTTATTCTTTTATTAGGTGATTAAAATTATGTATGATATAACTTATTAATATGTGATTACAAGTATAATTATTAAAATATTTCATATTTATTTGATATCCTCTAATGTAGGAGGAAATTTTTACTTGTTTTGATAGATGTATGTTATTTTTGTGATATGCATAGATTGATTCATTTTTAACATGATACTTTTTTTTATTAGAGGGGTAAACACTTTTGACCTAGTGCTAGATGGAACCAATGAGGTCACAGTATGACTAAATTTAGACCTCACTAGACATCTAGATCCCCTTAAGCCATCCTATCACCCTAAATCGTAAATTGATTTCTTAAGGGGTCCCAATATGACATTTCTTAAGGGGATCAAAGAAGTTCTTAAAATTTGGTGAAGCTGCCCAAGGCAACCAAATTTAACAATAATAAGATCGTGCAAGATTATAATATGAATGAGATTTCATGATCTAGGTTGGTCAGTTGAAACAAGAGTATATCTCAATCAACTATTCCACAAGAAAATTTTCTTCACTAACTTGCAAGTTCATTATATTCCAAGGGGCACTAGAACTTCACCCTAAGTTCTATAAACCCTAAACCCTAAACTCTAAAATCTAAACCCTAAACACTAAACCATTCATTTTGTCCTACTTGACGTTAAATTGAAATTTGGTTGTCTTAGGAAAATCCACCAAATTTCATTCCCTTATGCCATGTAATTTTGTCATAGGATCTTACTACATATATCCCCTTAAGTTATCCTATTACCCTAAACCCTAAACCTTAAAGCCATCATTTTTTCTTTAGCTCTTAATGAAATTTGGTTACCTTATGCAACTCCACCAAATTTCATTTCCTTATGCCATGTAATTTTTTCCTAGGATCTTACTACACGTAGATCCCCTTAAGCTATCCTATTACCCTAAACCCTAAACTCTAAAGTCTAAACCCTAAACCCTAAAGCCATCATTTTTTCTTTAAAGGCTCTCAATGAAATTTGGTTGCCTTGGGAAACTTCACCAAATTTTATCTAGTTGACGTGAGATCCCTGTTTCATCCTCCACAATTCCCCAAATCGTAATTGGATTAAGGGTTCCTAAATATGAACATCTAAGGACTAAAGAAGTCCTTTAAAATCAGTGATCGCTGCCCAAGACAACAAAATTTAACAATAATAAGATCATGCAAAATTATATAATATTAATAGTTAATTGTATTTTTATTCAAGTAACATGTGCCTTAGACATAAATGAGGCTTACATATTTTATCATTTGTATTCACTTATTTAAGGCCATTTATATTGAATGGTTTAAAGGTATTTCCTAAACATGTATCTTACATCTTAAAATTACAAATCTAATGCAGGTTCACTCATATCTTAAAGATCACATGGATTCATTCAATAATATTTGTAATCCACCTCCATGCCATCCATCTCCACCACCTTCACCTCCACCTCCACCCACTCCACCTCGTAACCCCCCCTCCACCACCTGAAATCAATGAACATGCTTGTTTGCAAGCACAAATCAATGCCAATGTTAGAACCATCTAAGATCAAATCAACATTATTCAAAATCAAGAATGTGTCGCACCTCCTGTGAGGATGTTTGCATCTAGGATGCAAACCGTTGTTGATGATGTCAGGGCTATGGATAGGATCTTAAATGAGCATCGACAATGGCTAGAGGAGAGGAGAATTTCTAATTCTGAAAAGGAAAACACAAAGAAATGAAGAGATGCAGTAGAGAGCCACAATAGTTTCTAAATTAAGACAATGATCTTAAATAGTTATGAATTTATGAATTTGGTGAATGATGGATATTTTGTATGATGAATTTATAAATTTGGTTGGATGGATATTTTTAGTGACATGAATTTATTATTTTGGTTCTAGATGGATATTTTTAGTGACATGGATTTATGAATTTGGTGGAATTTATGAACTTATAATGAATCATATATAATAGTATATATTTTATGACTATCTACTAGATCATGATTTCTCCTGCTGAAAAATTGTAATATATATATATGTGTGTGTGTGTGTGTGTTAGACATAAAATGAGCTTTTGTGAATGTTTCAAGTTTATTGTTTAGTATGTACGCGCATGTATTAAAAATTTGCATATAGTTCTTAAATTTTGAAATTTGTATGTATGTACATAGTTTAGTTTAGTGATTTGTACGCATGCAAATTATTCATCATATTTTTTATTTTAAATGTATGTTAAATTTTGAATTTTGTGGCGACATACCAAGTTCAATCCTCAATGCATATATATGTGACATCAATTAAATATATGATTCTAATATATGTATGCACATCCTATTTTGAAGGATTTAATGCAGGTGCACATTTATATCTCATATCATGGATGATTTTAACATTGATGATATCATCAATCCACCACCTCAACCACAACCACATCCACCTCCCCCTCCACCTAATATTCCACATCCAACACCTATAACATCTAACAAAGCTCGCTTGCGAGCATGTATAAACGATCAAGTTGCATCCTTACAAAATCAAATCAATGCTATGCATATCAAGCATTGATTCCACTATTGATGTGAGAGAGACATTTTGCATCTTGATGGGGACTTTTGTTGATGCCATTAGGATGATCGATTCTGATCTTGATAGGCATCGATGAGAGAGAGAACAAATGAGATAATTTTATTCTGATGGTCTCTCTTACAAACAAATATTAGACCTTAAAATAATGAAAGCCCATCTAGCCCCCTACTTTCTTGACCCCGTTACTCGACAACCCATTCTACCCAACAAATCTAGAATATCCATGAGGTGGTAGGCAGACCAGATGAGTGTCGTTACTTTTGGGATCATGGTATATGGTTTGATAACTTCACATGCTAACTGGTTCCATTGCATTTTGAGAAAATTGTATGTAGAGTTTGTTCTGGGGAAAAAGCCCAATTATTTTGATTTTAGATCATTTCAGGGTGTTGGTGGCAGCATGCCACAATAGAGGTTAGGGGAAAGGGTTGATCCCCAATGCCCAATGCATACACAACCCCTTGTTGTTGTTCTAGTCCTCCCATTCTGCACTGCACATCATCAAGCCTTAGTATCAACATTAGGTCTCTTTAGTACACTCGGGCAGAGACCTTGATCAACATGCTTCTAATGAAGAAAGGTGTATATAGAGACTCCATGAGGATGGAGGAGTTTTATGGAGCTGGTCCGTAACACCCAAGAGGTCACACGTCCCCCATATATGTACTAGCTGCCACTGGCATGCTGTATGGACTTTGATCAGACACACCTAGTTTAGTGGATGCTGGGGAGATCATGGTCTATCCGGGTCAGCACGCCTATTTGTAGAGTCTCTTATAGCATGCTCATCACCCTAAGGACACCGTGGACATGTGAAATATGCATCTATGCAAAATGCTCATTTTATAAGAATTCTTGATGGATATATATCAAAGAAAATTGGCAAATACATTTTAATCAAATGTTTGGTGTACGATGACACCAATGTTGGGGCACCATCTGCCCCATCGAAAGTACATACATCATCACATCAATGGGATTGGCAACCCTTTATGGGTATTTTGATTTTCACTTTAAATTATATATGAAATCATAAATTTAACTTTGGAGTTTTAAATTTATAATTGAATCACATATATGTTTGAAATATTTATGTTGGTTTAGGCGAGTCAATCGGTATCCGCATTGATTCCTCCTGAGGGATTGTCAACCACTCCTCCACTATCGGGTGTCATAGATCAGGGGTAGGTACATTCATATTGTAAATTTGTTTAAAGTTTACATTAGTATAGTTACAATTTTATGAGTTTTGAATTCACTAGATATATGAAACGCATGCATGTACACTTGTAAATATTATAAGCGTTAAATGTCTATGTACATGCATGTCTAGGTTGATACCACAATAAGAATGGGCATTGGGCAAACATTTGATGCCACTGTGAGGCCACAATCGATTTCCAAGTTGTTTAGAAACTTTTAAGCACAAAAATGTGCAAACTTGAATATATATATATATATATATATTAACCTAATTCAATTGTACATGCTTTAATTTTGATCTTGTAGGACTTTGTTAGTGCAAATTTCAGCCTTGACCCAGACATAGTTACACCACTAGGAGGACATGTAGAGCAGGCTCCAGATCAAATGATAATTTAAATTTTTTATTATATTTAAAGCCAATTATAAATTACATATTTTGAATATAACTTAAATTTTAAATTTTAAATTGAATATATACATAATATGAGATTTGTTACATATTCTTTTTCTTTTATAGCATGAGACACATCTTGTAGTTGAGCATGTACAGACAGGTCTTGGAGAAGAGCCCGGGTACAACCTAATACGGCACAATTAAAATATGAGCAAATTATAAATTAAATTGAATTAAAAAATTAATCTGTGAGAGCTGGTACATCTAACTTCACTTTTCTTGGTCTGTTTATGTAGATTAGATTTAGAGAATTTTAGAGGTTGTTTTAGGGTGCACCAGAAAGCATCTAGATGCAGATATGATAGTAATTTAATTTTATGGATGGATTATAAATTAAATTGTCATTAAATCATTTTTCATTGTCTTACATTTGATTTCCATCTTTCTCTTTGTACAAAGTACTTCTACGCCATCCGAGATAGTCCGCATGGTGTGAAGAGGTCTCTTGATAGAGACAGACCCACCCAGAAACATGTGATTTCATGTTGCATTTGTTTATTTCATGGACTTATATTTCGGTTTCTTATGCAATTTTGTTGGACCTTATATTTCATGGATCAAGTAATTTAGTTGACTTTAGTTCATGGTTAAATTTTGACTTATTTCATGTTTAATATATTGGTTTCATGTAATTTAATATGTTACATAAATTATGGACTTTATTATTGTTTGAAATTTTAATTTACACATGTACATTTATGCATTTTATGTTCATAGTCAAGACATTAATATAGGACATTAATGTGAAATTTAGTGATCTCATACATTATATTAATATAGGACATTTTAATATTTATACTTTACAAATAGAGTGCTCTCATACATGATATACATGATATGTACATTCAATAATTAGTGATAATTACTCAATGAACTTATTCAATTCATGTCAATCAATAATTAGTCAATAAATCATAATTTACAAACAAAAGCAATCTATTTATATACTAGAAAGGATAAAATTTTAAGAAATAAACAATACCATAGAAGATTAGAGAATAAAAGCATTAATAAATCTATAAATAATAAGATCTTAACAATTAATTTATGTTTTCAAAACAAATAATGACATCCCATACTATAAGCTATCAAAACAAATAATGGCATCCAATACTAATTTATAATCTATCAAAACAAATAATGGCATCGAATACTAATTTATAAGCTATAAAAAAAAATAATAGCATCCAACACTAATTATAGGTTGTCTTAAGGAGTCATAATACGACTTAAGGGGATCAAAGAAGAGTATAATTGAGTATAAATATTAAGTGATATTAACAAGTATTATAATTTTTAGGGTGAGTCATCATAACACAACATCTTAATGGGATGTCTTAAGGGGTCTTAAGGGGATGTCTAAAGGGGTCATAATAGAACATCTTAAGGGGATGTCTAAAGGGGTCATAATAGAACGTCTTAAGGGGATGTCTAAAGGGGTCATAATAGAATGTCTTAAGGGGATGTATTAAGGGGTTGGTAACATCAGCCTTAAGGGGTTTTAAGGGATGCCTGAAAAGGGCTCATAATAGAATGTCTTAAGGGATGTTTTAAGGGTCTTAAGGATGCCTAAATATATTAGAACGCTCTTAAAGGATGCCTTCTTAAGGGTCTTAAGGGGATGTCTAAAGGGGTCATACAGAACATCCTAAGGGTAATAATACACCAAAGGGCTTCTATGGGTCCTAAGGGATACCCTGTATGGGTCATAATAGAATTTCTTAAGGGGATGTATTAAGGGGTCATAATACGTCTTAAGGATATAATTGATTTAACAATAATGTATGCATGATATTTAGTGATTATATAATTAGACATAAAGTTTCAAAGTAGGAAAACATGCACATTTAACAAACAAAATATATAGAATATTGATTTGATACATAGAAGTACATAGAGTATGTTTAATTCTATAAGTAGGTATGTACATATATGTCATCTCAAAAAAATGTTTACAAAATTTGGATATGCCATCTCAAGAACATCTCAAACTCGTGCTTATAATGTAGTAGGTCTCTACACCACCCCATATATAAAAAGGTACAAGTAATATCAATGAAATCATCAAAACATACATATTTTAATTCATATAAAACTATCTATATTTATAGAACTCAAGTACCTGCATTTAAAAGTATTCCACACATGTTTGTAGTTTGAATCCAGGCATCCTCTCCTTTTTGTTTCAAAGTATGAGATCAATGCAATGATGGCTTAAGGATACAAAAATGACAATAAATCAATTTTAACTATTAATGTACAAGCAATATCAATATGTAATCAAACATGTATTTAAATATAATTTAACTAATAATTACCTATTTTTACCAAGTATTCACAATGTTGTCTAGGTTGAATTTGCATGGACTAGATCCTTTTGTCATTGTTTTATGATGTATAAATGACAATTTAAACTAATTTCAACTAATAACACACTTGACCACGTCAAACATGTATTTATCGTATTTAAAAAAGACAAAATAAAACTAAAACTATATTTACTTGTATTTACTTATTCCATTGTACCATCTACATCCTCTCTTTTTGCAATGCATCTATGATTTCCTCATGCTCTTCCATAGAAATTGACCATAGCACTTTTTTTGAAGGTATTCCACGATACCGGTATAGTTTTATATTTTTTGCCACCACCAAATGTGAATAATGTATAATCTCTTTATGTGTTTCAGTCTCAATGTAGGTAGACCATCTTTTCTTCTTAGGTATTTTCAGAGCTGTATGCCAACAACCACCACCGATCCTATTGGAAAACGTGTTCAAAACCATTTCATCATCAAATAAGTTCTAAAATTCTTTAAGGGGATCAAAGACTTGTCCTAAAAAATTGCTTAAGGGGATCTAAAACTTGCTATCAAAATTTTCTTAAGGGGGTGTCTTAAGGGGATCACTGTACCTGTTGCATAATGAAATCCATCATCATCTTCTCGAGGTGTTATTAACTTATGTTTAGTTTCCACACAATGATCCAACCAATATTTGGTTTGCTCTTCATTCCCCTCAGGTACAATAACAACATACACATGTCCTGCCAACAAAATTCGATTTAATAACTTGTGCATATCCATATAAATAAATTAGTATTACAAAATAGCTGACAGCTTTTAAAATAAACTGAATTAAAATTCATCTTCGTAATAAGGGTCTAAAAAACACGGCCATAATCTTTTAGATGCAAGCACTTGATCATTTTCTTCAATAGTTCTTTCATATTGATCATGTGCTTTTGTAGGTGTCAACGATCTTTGCTCCCACTATTCAACCCATTCTATATTTTCACATGCTTCCCAATCTCCTGAGATACAAAATTGGCAAAAACATGCAAGCTCCTTTGTCCAAATATTCCATGTGCTTGTTGTCATACTCCTAAATGAATGCCATTTAGTAGATCCATCGATTGTCTCACAATCAACTCTAGGTACAATGTTCTCTTCTTCCACCAACCAAAAAAATTGATGAACTGTAGAGTAATCACTCAAATCAAGTACAAATAATCTTCTATTACACCAATCCACAATCTCATGTGCATCTTTAAATTTGACTGAATCCTTGAATTTTAATTGTTCTTTAGCAAGAATTCTTTTGACACACACCAGCTCCATCATGTTCTCCTTTACCATGCCCAAACTTCCAAAACTCCCATATGTTGACATTAAGTTCACAGAACCCATTTAACCACAGAAACTGATTCTGTTACCTTGAACTTCCCCATAACAATTATTCAACCATACGAGGTGTCTTTCATCCGGATCTCTTTCTCTTAAATTTCATAAAATATATTGAAACAATATTGAACAAACTTGACGAAAGTGTAAACTGATCATACCAAATAAAAATGATACTCCCTCAAAACTTTCTATTGAATCCTTTAGTGCTATCAACTGCATGTCTATAAACAATATGAAAAAAACATAGCTACTTGTAATCAATTATAATATTGAGATTGAATTTCTATGAGCGTAGAGTATAATTCTCCACAAAATCAACTACACGGAAAGTATAGTACCAATTGGAAAGGGTTTTGGCATGAAATTTTCCATCAAGCCATTGAGCATGTTCAGAGTGCATGACATATTTTGGTACAATTTTATTCTTAAATTCACTCATGAATGCATGCACACTAACTTTTTATGTAACTAAATCACAATGCTTTCCTATTTTTCCATCTTTTAAAGAATAATGAACATTCTTAAATCTTTTGACATCTACTAATTGTTGTCCAAAATTATGATCAACACTTTCATGCAAACAAATTCTTAAAAATGAAAGATTTCCACAGTTAATGCATTGTCCAAAAATACAAGAACTTAAATAAAATAATTTATCATTAGATTTTTCACAAAACAAACCTGAAATAAACTCTTATTGCTTCTGTGTGGCATATCAATACCTACACCTGTATAATTGTGTGTTAGTATATGTAAGGTAATATCTGAGTATATCAAAAACATCATCATAAAAATAAATAACAAATTGAACACATTTTACAACAACTAGATATTTTGCTTATTAATCTTTACATACTGGCTTTTACATTTTTCTAAAAGACCTTTGAATTTATTTTTATTAGTACAAAGTAAATAAATGGTTCTTGGCAAAATCAATTAAAGCTGTGTCTAGCTGTGTGTTTTGGGGTGAGGATCGTGAACTTTGACCCCATCCTAATTTGAAACATTCTAATAGATGAAACCCTAGTATTATCATGCCAACATTTTTGATCAAAGATTTAATTCTTTAACATTCAATTTCATATCAAACCTTGGTAGTCATTCAATCAAACTCCAAAATTGATTTGATAGATCATTTCTATACTTTCTCTTCTTTTTCTTGCTCTTAGCAATATCTTAGGATGTATTTTTTAAATTTCACTAAAATTGCTTACCATTCTTTTATTCAAAGTTGTTTTATTAACTATAGCGGTTGTTATAGCTCTTCTTGCTACAGTTTTATCTTTAGATCGACTATTTTCCAAAGTGGTTAGATTGAACAACCAGGCAAATACAGGGTTACAAAATGTAACTTTAATGGTTGATCTTTGTTTTGGTTTAACATAAAGCCTAACCCTTTTCTATTACATTTTCCAATTTTTTTTCATTCTCACTAATTGCACTCCATTAGTTGACATTTAAATTCAATTTTTTGCGATAAAAGAATTTTAGTGTATATTCTATTCAAGATGTGTTCTTTATTTTCTCCAAGAAATTTGACCAGACATTATCGGGAAACACCACTTCCAATTGAAAAGTATGTTCATTAAATCAACATCACATTCTAGATTTTCATCTTCATCTCATTTTCATTTCATATTTTATCTTCTATTTCATCAACAAAATGGTTTCTATTTCATTTTCATTTTCATCAAAAAATATAGGTTTTGTTTTCATTTTCAAGAAAATGATCATTCCTGCTTTCTATTTGGTAAATAAAAAGATTTGCTTTTTTCATTTTCAATAAATTTATAAAGTTTCATATTCCAAATATCATCATTATCAACATCATTAAGTTTAAAGATCTTGTAAACTTCTACATACAAATTTACCATTCTACTAACATGGATTTGAAGATCGCATTTGATTTGTATTATTGAAAATATTTTCCATAGCATTCAAAAGAGGATTTGAAGATACAGTGACTTGTTTTATAACTTATTCTTCTCCTGGACTCTTTCGTAAATTAGCTTCATCTACAACCATGCAGGTATCCTGGTTTTCATCTCAATGTTATGGAATTGGATGCTCCACCATCATTCATTGATTTCATTCTCATTCTTCTTTCTCTTCGTCTTTGTCTTACCTTCTCTCTATTTGATTCAACTTCTTGAGGAGTCAATGTCTTCCTTCTCTTATTACGAGCTTAGTCTCCCATGATTATAAAATTATCAAGCACAAATGAATGTTAATAGTGAAATTCTTCAATATTTTCAATCCAAATTGGAAGTTGAAAACCTATTAGGACAAAATTCTTCCTCTTGTGTTCCTCAAAACAAGTAGAAAACTAGCACAATTCCACTTTAAAAATTGTTTTCTTCATGCCTCATTTGAAAAATTCAATCCATATTGCAAGTTGAAGACCTTTTGTTCCTCCAAACAAGCACAAAAATAACACAATTCCACTTCAAAAATGGTGTAGATGATGCCTTGTTTGAAAAATCAACTAAAAATCAAGTTCACCACCTGTAAATACAATAGCTCATGAAAAATAGTTTAATTTTAATGCTCTCAGCCATACATGTGAAGTTGCAGACTTCAAAGTATTTTTTGGCAGTAAATTTAAATAAAAGAAATAGGATCCTATTTCCCTTCCAGCAGTCCAAATATTATAAATTAAAGAATGAGATCCTGATTATAAAACAAGACCCCAATTTTAATAAACGGGATCCCGTTTTATAAAGCGCGATTCCCGTTTTTTAAAATTTGAATTTCTATTAGCTTTGTGGTCGGGTTTTTGCCTAGGATTTTGGTTCGGGAAAAGCATTGGAAATTCAAACTTAGGCCTTCAACTTGGTTTGACCTACAAGTTGAAGGTCCTAACAATGTTAGAGAAAAATACCGACTTTGGACATATGGCTGACGACTTTTTTTGCAGATTTTTTGACGAAATTAAAACCCATTTTAGATGAGACAATGCAGATCTTTTATTACGTAATTTTTTTACACCTGATTTTTCTATTTTTTAATTTAATTTCTAATAAATTCATCCATAAACTTTTAAATATCAAGGTTTTTACTATTTTAATAACTTCTTTGATCAACATAACATTTGACAAATAGATTGTATGAGAACAAACTTCAGACAATTCTTTCTAACTTTAAAAAAGAAAAAAATGATAAGTTTAGGTCATCTTGGCGTGCATGTCGACATGACAATTCTTTTCAAAACAACAAACTCTTAATAAAAATTTGAACAAAAAATAAATATTCAATAAAATTACAAAAATATGAAGAACAAGCTTCAGTGAGTCACAAATCTTTTCCCAAAAGGATTTAAAAAAATATGATAATTTAAGTCAAAATATGGATGTCGTACACGTGCATGGTATGATAAAAAGTGACTTTTAAACAATGGTTTTTAGAAATGCCTATTGAAACTCAATTTGTACAATCTAGGTATTGAAATAAATTACATATTTGGAAATAGACTTCGAACACTACATTTTATGATTAGTGACTTTTTTAAAGATTTCATCTCTAAGTGCTTCAAATTTTAAGGTCAAATATGTCAAATTATGGAAAAACACTTCCACTTTTTGGACAAAAAGTGGACTCAACTTCTTGCACACACCCCAAAATCTCTATAAATTAGTTTAAAGAAAAAAAATATTATAATGTTTTATTCCAAAATAATATTGGATATGTTTCATTTTAATAAGAGTATGCTCTCAAACATTAATATCTCTACCTAAATTATCATTCTTTAGTTTTTCTCTTGAATTCATAGCTTATTATAAATATTTAATTTTTTTTTATTTGTTTATCAATGTATTTCTTGAAGATCAATTTAATTAATAAATGTAGTTGAAATACTTTATTTATCAAGGAATGTTTTAATTATAAAATAATATTTAATATAATTTTTTAATTGGCATTTATTGTCAATTAATTAATGAATATATAATTAAACTACACATCAATATAGATTAAAAAAAATGAAAAATAACTAAAGGATATATAAATAGGCATTAAGACTTTATTCAACATCCCAATAAAAATGAAAGACATTTGCACTAACAAAAAAATCAAAATCAAAGAGATTTGATGAAACATAAAAAATCAAAGCAAAGAGATTTGATGACACAAAAAAATCAAAATCAAAGAGATTTGATGAAACAAAAAAATAAAAAATCAAAGAGATTTGATGAAACAGAAAAAATCGAAACAAAGAGATTTGATGAAGCAAAACAATAAAAATCAAAGAGATTTGATGAAACAGAAAAAATTAAAACAAAGAGATTTGATGAAACAAAAAAATCAAAATCAAAGAGATTTGATGAAACAAAAAAAATCAAAACAAAGAGATTTGAGAACTATAAAATATTTTTCTAATATTAGAATGGAAATAACATTATAAAGGAATGAAAAATAATTGAAACCATTTTAAAATTTAAAGAATTAATGATTAAATTTAAAATGAAAATGAAATTAATTTTTTTAAATTATTATGAGTATATAAAATATGTTTAAATTAATATATTTAAAATATAGTAAAATGTAATATTTTTTTTAATTAAAATATTCCAAAAGGAAAATTACACTAATTTTATTCAAAATTAATATACAAAAATAGAGCAACTTAAATATATAGTCTAATATAAGGCCTTTCATAATAAGATCACATCTAAAATCAATTTAAAATTAGCAATCACACTTTGGTATGCAATGGGTATGTTGAAGATGTGTGGAAGGTAAATTAGGGAAAATTTTTGTCTATTTTTTGCATACATTTGTGCAGTAAACATGAGATCAATTGGTAGTCCAATTAGAAAATGATGTTTGTGCAATAAAGGTCTCAAATTTCAATAGAAAAGTGACAAATTCAAATCAATTATGCATCCACTTAGAAGGATCTACACACAACTAAAACAAAACATCTAAATCAAAGAAGATAATCAAGTCTAATACCAATAGTCTAAGGTTATGCTCAAATAGGAGAGGGAGAGGGAGAGAGAGGGAGGTAGAGATGGAAAGAGGAAAGATAGGGGAAGAGAGAGACAAAGGGAGAGGAAGAGATGGAAATGAAATGGAAATGGAGATGGAGATTGAGGATATGGAGAGAGGCGGAAGAGAGAGGGAGGGATAGATAGAGAAGGAAGATGGAAGAGAGAAATGGGGGATAAAAAGACAAAGAGGGAGGCAGGTGAGGCAGAGATGGAGAAAGGAGAGACATGCAATGATAACAAGATGAGATAGTGGATGAAAGAATGAACATGGAGGATAGAGATAGAGAGGTGAGATAGAGATAGAGGAAGAAATAGAGGAAACAAGAGGAATAAAGAGAGAGGGAAGGAGGAGGAATGAGAAAAGAGGATGGAGGAGGAAGGAATAGGAAGGAGAAAGAGGAGAGGAAAGAGGTGGAGGAAGGATGGAATGGAAAGATGGAAGGAGCCAAAGACAAAGATGAAATAGAAAAGAGGAGGAAGAAAAGAGGAAGGAAACAAAGAAAGAGGGGGAAGGACAGGAGGACGGAGGAAGGTGGAGATAAAGAGGGAGAGATTGGAAGATAGAGATAGAGGAGGAATAGTGACAGATAACCAACCTCTTCAGTTTGTGATTTTGAAGTGTCATAAAATAGTTTTTGTATTGTAAAAATATTTCCCCGCAACATACAGTTCTACATTATTCTACATTTAGTCAAAAGGTATATCATTAAGCAGCAACAACTATACTTGGTCCAATCTACCTTTTAGGTTATAGGCCTTCTTTCATTGCAAAAAATATATTATGTTGTCAAACTATTTAGCATAGCATACAGATTCAAATTAAGTTTCGTATGTTCATATTCAAATCTTCTCACATCGCATCACCAATTGACTTTTGCTATAAATTGTTAGTCTTATGAAAAACAATTTGCATTTTCTTGCGAATTTTGTCCTCTATCCTTTAATATATTGCCAGAGTATATCCTGCTATCAGCATAACCATTGCACCTCGTTGGGGTGCAAGCGCTAGTTTTATTTACTTTTTTGAGTATTCATAGCATCCTTTTCCTTCTTATGTATATTTGTTATAAGCCTTTTTTCATTAAGTTGTAATCTAATTTTGAGCTCCTTAGTCGTGTCCAATTTCTCTCTCTCCCATTAGCCTTTTCTGAGCTCTTTTCTTTTGTTTCCCTTGTTTTGGCCTTCTAGCTTTGTGGTCTTTGGGGTCAAAGTAGTCAACCTAGTTTCTTTGTTTCTTGTGCCTTTCTTCTCCCTCCTTCCCCCCCTCTCTCTCACCTTTTTATGCAATTATTGGTCTGCAACTATTCATTTCACTCCTTATGCTTTCTACTTCATCTTGATGATGGATCATGGAGTGTGATATGAAACGTTGATGCAAAAATACTAACACAATCTAATCCAAAAACATTACAACAAAAAATTGGCATGGATTGTGGAAATTTGCTATCATTAATTAAATAAACAATTAGGCTAAAGATATGAGTTAGGACTAGAAACAATAAATGTTGAATTAAATGAATGCAAATGGAATAGTTAGCTATATTTTGAAGATGGGAGAATGATGCAGGAGATGTCAAGAATTGATTCACCATACTGCTAGATTTTGAGAACTTTCATAGATGTCTATGTTTGAATCTAAAAATTAATTATGGTTCTTGCTCTTGTTCATATTTACACATGTGGGATTGATCTTTGTTAGTGTGGAAATGCTTTGGCATGTAGACTTGAGCTCATAATAGTGGAATGAATTAACAAAAAAATTACTACTAGAATTCTCTTGCCTCAATCTTCTGATATCAAAATTTTGTTAAGGATTGTTGGTGTTTACAAATAGCTTTAGAGAATCTACTAAATTGCAAGGATCATGTTCTTTTAGTTAGAGCCCTATGATAATTGATTCAATGACTTTAGAACAATGACCACGAACAACAAGTGAGTATGCAATGGACTTATGTCTTTTTATACAACGACCGTTTTATTCATGTGACATTCCAACACAATTTCAAATAAATGAATGAATGTCTTTAAATACAACAATAAAACATATAAGTCAACATAATTATGTGATATATCAACTCACAATAATTAGTAAAAGAAGATCAATAATATTTAATATTTAATTTAATTTTAAAAATTGGAGATGTCAAACTATGACTCTAGAAATAACATTAATCACATTTATAATCATAAATCTTGTTTAAAATAATAAATACTAAATTTTAAACATAAATCAATTTCAAAAAATAAATAGTAAAAAATTGAAATGTAGTAATGTCATGAATTAAATTTACTTACAAATTAGTCATTGAATATAAAACTCTCTAATCAAAGTTTGACGCAAAACATTAATAAAATTTATATTGCACTGGCATCTAACTTTCACCGTTACGATAGTGTAATAAATATTTCAATAATGCATGGTGGTCGATGTCTGGGTTTTCTTTTGCGAGGAAAAATGAGGCTTTCTTGATTTTCTCAAGAGAATTTGGCGTCCACATATATTTAAATAATTTAGATGTCACTAAAGTATGATCCATCCCTTCGGGGTGATAAAGGCCACATTTAAAATCATTGCTATTCGGTGGCTTAAATTTGAAGGGCATTTGATCCTATTTAAGCCTTTTAACCGAAAACTGTATTATACGATAAAGTTTTGGGTGCAAGAACAGGAAAACAAAATAAAACCAAAATTAAATTTGGTGCAACTTAAAAATTAATAAAATATATAATAAAGAATTAAAAGGGGCAAACCCCAATCAATTTGGAAGCAAATGTGGAACTGTTCTTTTAAACTTTTATATGTATGGGATTTAGAGATAGTTCCATTTTGTACAAAGATTTATGTTTAAAGTAGCTCCAATATTCTCATTTTCACATGGCTCTTATAATCACCGCTAAAAGACTTTCATATACAATACTTAATAGTATTCGGGCCAGAAGATAATGGAGGACCCACCAAAACCCCACCATGTGATAACCACCACCATTGACGAAGTACCGAAGCTCACAAGCCACACAAATACAGATAAAACCCAAAAGATAAACGGAAATGGAAAAAAACAAAAAAAACACCCACCTTAAAGCTCTTATCTTCCTTTCCACACCCTACCCTTCCTAGAAAGCTGGAAGGTATTATTTGTTTAAAGTGAATTATGGTTATCACAGCAGGCGGATAATTGAAATTGATACGCGGAATATGACCGGCATTTGGTCATTGGTGGAAGTAAAACCCTAATCCATTGCTGCATTTTTCTAGGACACCCAAATTTATTTTGAGAAAAACTATGGATAATATGGTGATTTCAGTCCTTAAATACCGATGCCCAATTGAGCAATCTCAACGAATTTGAAGACAACTGTCCAGCTGCCAAAGCCCGGAGGTTCGAACTCTTACCCCTGCAATTCCTATTCTTCCCTCAACGGTTTTCTCAGATGTGTTATCAGGCTTAAATTATGCGATTGTTCTGCATCTAGTGTCGGAATTTTTATACTTTTGTCTGGAATTTTTTCTGTTTTGGTCTACTTTAGTACGGCCATGTTAATCTACAGGAAATTGGATCTATAAGCCCGATTCTTGCCTTTATTAGCCCCTGTAATGTGGGAGCCCATAGAGAATTAATTATATATTTATAAGATCTGTGCTAGAGATCATTATAGTGAAGAATAATTGAGAATCATTTGTGCGTTTACTACACTGTGCAGATCATGGCATCCACCGATTCCTATGATGAAGCGATCAATGCTCTCGCTAAATTGCTGAAGTAGGTTGAATTCAGCTTGTAATCTGAATTATTAGTAAAGGGTTCAAAATTAGGAATTTATTTTTGTTGTGTGTTTTTTCAATTATAGGCAAGAGCCTAGCCTGCGCTCCGTTGCTGCCAAGAAGATCGCGGAAATCACAAAAGAATTGCAGGCAAAGATCACTGTTAACACGACCAATGGAAGCCAGGCTGGCGAGCCCGATCCTGTGGATAAACTCAAGAACGGATTTTCCCGCTTCAAACAAGAGATTTACCAGTAATTTCTGCCCTTATTTTAACTGCTTCTGGTTTTATTGCTGTCGCCATTATATTGAAACTCATGGACGGGTTTTTTTTTTTCAGTAAGGAAACGGATTTGTTCAGCAAGCTATCCAAGGGTCAATCTCCCAAGGTCAAATTACAATTTTAATTTTCCGACTGTCAGATTTGTAGCCAACTGTATAAATTATTTAAAGAAATCGTGGGCTTTTTGGTTGTTGTTGCAGTTCATGGTGTTCGCATGCGCAGATTCACGAGTGTGTCCGTCCACTGTCCTGAAATTCAATCTGGGGGAGGCTTTCGTGGTGCGCAACATTGCAAACATGGTTCCACCTTACCAGAAGGTTAACAAACACACTACATTTGATTGGTTGAAATTTATGCAATTATACGCGTTTTACTGTAGCTTTTTGTAATCATTGTCGTTAATGCTTTTCCCATTTATATTGTCGTGCAGAGCGGACCTTTTGCCGGATCTGGTGCCGCGGTAGAATATGCCGTCCTGCATCTCAAGGTAAGCTCTGTACTCGCCTTATTATTTGATATGAGAAGAATCCGAAGCCCCGAGCAGACTGCACTTATCTAACCAGTTTTCTAAAATAATTATTAATTAGAATTTAACAGATTTTTAAAAATAGTTATTATTCAGAATTTAACAGTATTGGGGTAATAGGTGGAGAATATACTTGTGATGGGGCACAGCTGTTGTGGAGGAATAAAAGGGCTCATGTCGATTCCAGATGATGGCTCCACCAAAACGTAAGCAACTTTATTTTAAGGGAATAAATTGGCAGGGTTAGTTACTGCTTGTCGTTTTTAGTTGACTTTTCAAATTGGTTGGCACAGGGATTTTATTGAAGAGTGGGTGAAAATTGCCCAAGATGCAAAGTCGAAGGTTAAGAAGGCTCACGGAAGTTTGTCTTTGGACGAACAATGCGCCGTCTGTGAGAAGGTCAGTGGATAAAAAATAAAGGCTAATTTATTTTATTTTATTTTTCCATCGACTTTGACTATACGGCAAGTAAATTAACATATATTTATGATGAGGTATTTAATTAATTGAATATTATAGGTTTAAAATAAATGTTTTGATATTAATAATGTATAGAATGCATTTATGGTAGTGAATTATATACGATGACTCTATCACTTAAAAAATGCTAATAAAATAGGCCTAATTAACATTATTATATAGATAATAATGGCTGGTCAATGCAATAATTCACATTAATTTAAAACAAACAATTTAAATCTTTTTAGACAAATTATTCATACTATAAATAATAAATAATATACATATATATGATAATTATAAATACAGTTACATAGTGCTGCCAATACTATTTGCACATGTACTTCAAAATTTAGTTATATGATGGTCCTTCAAAAGAACGTGTATATGCATGGTCTCATTTGATGCGATTTTATGTCTATATCACTGATTTTGGTGGTGTATAGCGTATCTGTTTCGTAAATTTTGGGGGTAGAAAGCTACACTCTTTTTACTGTTGCAACTTGCATCTGACGCATTTTTGTCTGCCTGTATTTTTGGAATCCAGTCTCCCTAAATTTGAAGACATATTGTGAATATCTAACTTTGGGGGCAGATGGTTAGTTGTTCCTTGTTGAGTCCTTTTCCCTGGTCAGTCAAGTTTGGTACAATTTTACTGTCTGTTGATTTACTGCACATGTCTAGGCAATTGGTCTCCTATCTCCGCACGACTCGCCAGTTAGGATAGGCACAGTTTTTGAGGGGTGTCAGGTTTTATGTACCGTGGAAATAAATGTTACATTTTTAATTAGAATCTTGTACTTTTTAGTTATTTTTTTCTTTGACTTTTTAAATTCTATTTATTATAAAGTGATATGTAATTCTTTCAGGTCAAATTTTAAGATCAATAGTTTTTTAATTTACTTCTTAATTTTATTTTTTTCAGATTAATCATATGAACTGTGGTATTATTCTGTCTTTTATATGGTACTTCCAGGAAATTCTATAAAACTATTTATTTCTCTAAAAATAAATAGGAAACAACTACATCAATTTTACATTTATATTTTTTAATTTGTTATGAATAAATTTTATAATAGTAATTTTTTTAAAAAATTACAATTTTTAAACTTAAAACTATCAATATTCTTAAAAAAGTCATTTGATTTTTTAAGGACGATTTAATTGTCTCAAAACATACTAATTTTATTGGAAGATAGCCTACCTTCATAAAGCCACAACCTTAGTCTAAATCTTTATCAATATCTTGAGAGGCATGACACGTGGCTATGTAATGTTCATCTTCATATCTTCGCCACTTCTATGTTATCACTAATAATAGTATTATATAACTTCTATAATTAAATATAAATATTTTTCTTAATATAAAGTTTTTGAATTAAAACTGTGTGCAAGTTATCATACTCCATGATCCATCATCAAGATGTTGCTCACAAAGAAAGAAGAATATGGATCATGGATCATGGAATATGATCTGAAACATTGATGATAAGAATTGCGCACAATTTTAATAAAAATTCTGTATTAATCAATTATACATTGTGAAAACTTCATTATCCTATCATTTGGATAGTTAGATAAAGAGCCCTCAACCGCCAACCGCTGATTCTGGGGATCAATGGAGTTCCAGAGATCCTTCTAGATCGAGTAAGCGAACCCAACCGAAGTGGCTGGAATAATGAAATACCGATTGGCATAGTAATTGCTCTTTTTTTAAAGAGTGGAGCGGTCACTTTACCGAATCAGTCTTTTATCTCTGTGAAATCTATAGAATTTGTCGTACATGTCCGTGAGTTTAGTCTTTGCATTGTCATGTGAAATCTAAGATTCCCTTTGCATTTATGAAGTACATTCGTGTTTATCTGATAACATTGGATTTTGTGCAGGAAGCTGTGAACGTGTCACTTGCGAACCTTCTTTCATATCCGTTTGTGAGAGAGGCGGTGTTACAAAAAACCTTGGCTTTACATGGGGCGCATTATAATTTTGTGGATGGTACATTCAAGAGATGGTCAGTAGGCTTAAGTATAACTGAACCAGAGTCATTTGAGTAATTTTAGTTAACAATATCTAGTGTTGTTAAAGATCAGGCAAGGATGAGCTAGTGCTTTGTTTTGAACAAGTTGATAGAATGTTTTTCATTTCCCTCGAACGAGACACTACTCTCAGATCTTGTTCTGTGATTTGAAGTTACCAGTTTGTCAGCGGTAAATGACTGTCTATGTTATTGAAGGTTCTAGGCATTCTCCATTCTACTATGGATTTATTTTTGTGAGGTTCAACCTTGATGAATTCTTACAATATAATGTGACACAAGTATTCCAAAAACACATGTGAAAGGCCTGGCATACAATTGATGTTTAAAAGTTTTCAAAAATTACCGCAAATGATATAGGTGTTTCTTGAATAAATTAATATATAATAAAATATCATCAAAGAAAACTAAGACGAAATTCTATAAAAGGGTCCTAATGACCAAGTTCATCAAACTTTGGAATGTAGAAGGTATAGTTGTGAGTTGAAAAGGAATTGCTAAAAATTTATAGTGACCCAAGGTTGTGGGTTTTAAATATTATCTTATGAATATCCTCATGTCTTTTATTTGGATCTAATGATACCTAGAGTGAAGATCAATTTTGGTAAAATAAATAACAAGACATAACTCATATAGCAAATCATCAATTACTAAAATTAGGAACTTATATTTTATAGTGCATTTGTTGAGTTCTCTATAGTCTAGTCACATGTGCCAAATGCCATTCTTCTTACATATCATCATTATTGGAGGGGAACACACACTCTTTCTATGAAAAATAACACCTACTTCCAACATCACCTATACCATCATCTTAATTTCACTTGTTTGCACACATGAGTACTTGTAAGGTTTGATGTTAGGTGGTTGTCTTCCTAGTATTACATGAATAGCATGATCATGATTTATTTTGAGATGCAATTCTTTTAGCATATCTTAAAAAAATATTGTGTTATAATTATCTATAAGTTCGGTGGAATAGGAACTAACTATTGTGCTTCTAAAAAATATTATTTTTCTAGAAATCCTTTCACACCATTTTAAATCTTATTTCACATTTCCTAAGAGATTGTACTATTTGTGAAAATTATGTACACAACCCTCTCAATTCAAAATTACTTCCCTCTAAATAAAAATGCATGAACAAGTCTTGGAATTTCATTTGGGTAAACCCACAAAATTGGTTTACAATTCCAGTGAGAAAGGAAAAGTTGCAAAAAATGCCCCCATGCAAAAAAAATTGGTTTTTGGGGGTTTGAACGAACATTTGGTTCAAGCGAACCCTAAGCTTAACCCCCTTTGAGAAAACCCATTAAATGTTGGGTCCCACATTTCCTAGGAAAAAAAGCAAAGGAAAGGGTTGTGGAAAGGGGGTTCACTCGAACCCCCCTTTTCCCCCCTTTTCCCCATTTCTCCCCCTTTGGCACCAAAAAACTCTAGAATTTTTCCCTTTGAAGCTCGAGTTGAGGATAAAAATGGAGGAGACTTCACATACCCAACTAGATGATGGTAGTCCTCAGAACGAGCTATCCAATGAATATAATTTTAATATGTTTTGGTTTTATTATGTATTTGTTTTTATTGTTTGATTAAACATAGGTTTTTCACCAAAAATCAAGCTCTTTGTTCTGTACATGTGGAAATATAACAGATTATCAATTTTTTTTTTTAAATATTAGTGCACTAGATATTGAAGTCCTTGATCCAACAAAAAAAAATTTGAATTTCGATACATACAAAAAAATTTATATTGTATACGGTCCGCCTATGTCTGAATTGTAATTGGTTTACTTCAAAACTTGATTAAGGAAAAACTATTCAATAAAATGCTATGAGACCAATTGGAAGCACTATATATCATAGTTACAAATCTAAATTCGAAAAAAAATAGAATTTTATCCTTCATGGAAAAAAAGTTATGTTGTATATGATTAGCATCACTCCTTAAAAATGGTGCTTACTGAAAAAAATTAGTTTTCGTTTAGGAGATGGAAAAAGAAGTGCAAACTGATTCCAAAAATTTTGAAAAAAATATATTTAGAATCTATAGACAAAATGTCACAAATCACTAGTTTGCATCATCTTCAAATTCCTCACAATTAGCCTCTATAGGTGCCCGAAAGTGAAGATTTAGTTAAAAAAAATAGTTTAGTGTCTAGTTTAGATAAAAATCGTAAACCAGTATTGTGGGATTACCCATCTCAATCATTTGCAATGTATTAATCCATTATACTCCTATAGTAATATGTTCTCCATCCATGATAATAACGTAGGGAAATCTAGTTGATAGTCTCCCATGGTGAGTTTAATCCTATGCCATTTCTTTAAACAACTGAATATACCCCTATCCACGATCATGGCCTGAAATTTTTAAGTTGGGTAAAAAATGGGTGATCCCACAATAGTGGGTTACACTTTTTGGCCAAACTTGACATTGAACTGATTTTTTCTAACTAAATCTTCACTTTCAGGCACCTATAGCTGCTAAACTATGAGGAATTTTAAGATGATGCAAACTAATGATTTGTGACATTTTGTCTGTAGATTCTAAATATATATTTTAAAAAAAAATTGGAATCAAATTGCATTTCTTTTTCCATCTCCTTGGAAAGCTATTTTTTAACAGTAAACACCATTTTTAAAGAGTGATGTGTACTTGCTAACACAACATTTTTTCTATGAAGGATAAAATTCTTTTTTTTTTCAAATTTAGATTCGTAACTACGATATCTATTGCATGCAATTGGTTTCATAGTGTTTTATTGAATATTTTTTTCTTAATTATTTTTTGAAGTCAAACCAGTTACAATTTAGACATAGGTTTACTTGCTAACACAATTTTTTTTGTATGTATCGAAATTCAATTTATTTTTGTTGGATCAAGGACATCAATATCTAGTGCATAGATATTTTTCAAATTTTTTTGATAATCTGCTATTTTTCCACTTGTGCAAAACAAAAAGCTTGATTTTCAATGAAAAATCTATGTTTAATTAAACTAAAAAAAACACATAATAAAACCAAAATATATTAAAATTATATTTGATGGATAGCTCATTCCGAGGACTACCATCATCCAGTTGGGTCTGTGAAGTTGATTCCATTTTCATCTTCAACCCAAGCTCAGAAAGGAAATTTTTTGCATAAAATGGGTAGAGGAGGGGGAGAAGGGAAAAAAAAGGGGGATTCGAGCGAACTGTTGATGGTCAAAGTAACACAACAACGTTAAAATAGAATATCTCTACTCTATTTCTCCTGAAAAAGACAAATGGTCTAAAACCACCTATCTTCCAAGGTCTCTGTTGTTGGTTCTCAACTGTGTTGTCATCATTCAATGGCCTATGCAACTATAATATTCAAGGGGACTTTGTTGGTAAGTGAGTACAAACTAGGTAATATAAAGTAACATAATATGGGGGTTTTAAATAAACAGAAAAATATTGATCAAAGTTTGAAACAGTAAAATGTGAACAAAAATTCCTCTCAATTCAAACATGCAATCCTTACAATGAGCACTTTGTTGAATATCCAAGATATTGAGAGGGGGGTGAATCAGTATCTTCTTAAACTTATTGAACAAACACCATCCAATTACTCCAATGCATATAACAGTAAAGATAAGTAAGAGCATTAATAGAACATGAAAGCACACAACACATGAACACCAGGATTTTTACATGGAAAACCCAAAATGGGAAAAACCACGGTGACTGTTAGCTCACAATATAGTATAAACAGTTATAAAATATTAAAAAAGGGTGGCTCACTACCAGGACTCACTATCCAGAAAGGGAGGCTCACTGCCTACATAAATACAATGACAAAATGGCTTACAACCAAAAAATGAACTGATAAAGTACACCTAGCAAGTGTTGATTTAGTTCCTTTGATGTCTTCTTCGCACACTTCAACACTTCACAACTACGCATCAACAATCTCAAAACTATCCAATATATATATATATATCTAATACATCTACAAGAATCAATTAGTTCAGCCTAATTAGATGCAACCCTTATTCACCAAAAAGATCAATTGTCGACTTCAAGCTTGTACAAAAACTTTTCAAAAAATAATCCAAACATGTAGCACACTACAACATGTCGACATGGACCTAAGATAGGTCACACATACATCTGCATTATAAAAATTAATCCATTACAACATCAACAATATATTAGGTCGGTTAGAGATAGACCTAATAGTAAAATGCAACAAAATAATTCCAACTCATCATACAAGCACTTGTGCACACGTGATTATGAACAAACAACCTTCCAACATCCAAAAACCATTTCCCAAAACCACAAGAAATGATATTCAACAGCGGAGGATTGCAGACCAAAATACTGGAGGATAGTAATTGCATACCGGTTCAAATACCAATCCAAAATACTAGATCAAACTAGACCTTAACCTTGCAGTTGCAACTCATATAACATGGTGACATCAATGAAAACACAAAAGCTATATAATAGGACTTTCTTCTTCATTCTTCCAACAATCTCCCCCTTTTTCATTGATGGCAACATGTGCCAAAATTTACAAAACTTTCTATGTACGATACCCTCTTCACAATATTCTCTCCCCCTTTCTTCATTACAACACTCTCTCCCCCTTTGACATCAAGAACAAAGGGCGGTCCAACAAGAAATATGAAAACTGAAAAAAGCATTACCTGGAGGATGGTGAGCCTTGAAGCTCCTTAAGAATACCTTGCCACACTGTCTTACCATTCTCTCAAATCTTCTTTCCAGACAACAACATTTTGTTTAGGGATTCCAATTCCACCAAACTTTCTTCTGCATCATCTGAAGTACCAAGAGTTAGATTTATCTTCTATAGTTTCTTTGCATTTTCCAAAGAATTGACAACCAAGGTGTACTCCATTCTTATAAGGTCACCTAACTAACCAAATCTTCTAATGGGGTAAGTGCACCAATATGGTTCCCAAAAAGGGGGCTTAAGTGGCCACTTTTTTTTTCTAAAATCGGGAAATACTGAGCTTGGACGTGAAATTGAGGATACTTACACTCAAAATTTTTAGATGGAAGAAAAAGAAGGATTCAAGTGCTCCGAGTCTACTTTCTAAACTACTAATTTATTTTGAAA